>VYXB01006840.1:547467-612595 GCA_013397135.1 Pachyramphus minor
TGGAAAAGAGAAGGCTTTGGGGTGACCTAATTGTGGTCTTCCAGTACCTGAAGGGAGCCTTCAAGGAAGAAGAAGAGGGACTTCTTACAATGGCATTTAGTGACAGGACAAGGGGGAATGGCTTTAAACTGTAAAGGGTAAATTTAGATTAAATATTAGGAAGAAATTCTTCACTATAGGGGTGATGAGGCACTGGAATAGTGTGCACAGAGATGTTGTGGATGCCCCACCCCTGGAAGTGTTCCAGACCAGGCTGGATGGGGCATTGAGTGACTTGGTCTTAGTGGAAGGGATCCCTGCCCATGACAGGGAATTGGAGGTAGATGATCTTTAAGTCCCTTCCAACCCACCCTTTTCATGAATCTGTGATATTACAGAACTTTATTCCAGTAGCTTCAGATTTTGAAACTGTCCTCAGGCTAATTAAAAGAGGTCAGTAAGTCTGGCAATAATACTGATTTTAGACTGACTTTTGAATAACATAATAATGCTTAATATAAATAAAATAACACAATGTACATGTGTTATACTTTGAACATTAACACAAATATTCGTTGTCCTCTATTTAGTTCTCTAAAAAGAGGTGTCAGCCTTTTTTTTACAGTGCTACCTAAATATCATTGATCGGGAAAAGTTATGTCACCTTAATATAGGGTTTCAGAGCAAGAAACCAACCTCTAGGGAATCAATATGAGAAACAGGAGTAGAATTTTTTTTCTCTAAGTAGCATAACTTGCTTTTACATTGTTTTGCTATGGGGTAACATATTTCTTCATGAAGTATCTTATGTATATATCTTATACCTTACTTGGCTCCACCACACCCACTGCAGTCAAGGACACTATTGAAATCTGGAACAAGCCCCAAAGGATTTTCATCCCTTTAATAACAAGATTTTGTCAGTTTGCTCCATATATAATCTTCCTTAAATTAAGAAGCATTCAATAGGAAACTTTCCAGATCTCTACATCATTCTGAGCTTTAAAAGACCTCCTATCAGTCTGAGTAAGTACAGAAATTTGAGATACCTTTTCATATTTATGGTCTAGTGTACAATTTCCAATCTGCCTGATTATTTTCAATCTATATATTATTGTAGTTAATATAGGGTGTATTTGTTTTCACAGTTGATGTT
This sequence comes from Pachyramphus minor, assembly GCA_013397135.1. NCBI lineage: Eukaryota > Metazoa > Chordata > Aves > Passeriformes > Tyrannidae > Pachyramphus > Pachyramphus minor. The sequence continues at coordinate 548,603 of VYXB01006840.1, forward strand.
TGTATTTCAGTAATAGAAAAACAATCAATCTGAGCGTTTTTCTTTAAAGTCCTTTCACTAAATAAATGGCAAGCCTATTATAAATTCCATCATTTTAAACTAGGTTGTAAATTTGTGATCTCTTGGGGTCTGTCTGTGTGAGTTTTTTCTGCAGGGAGATTGACTTAGTCCATATTAGCAGGATTTTTTTACTGGGAGATCAATGCAGTTATTCTTCAGCTCTGCAAATGGATGTTGCTTACTGTGTCCTGTGTTGCTGCTGTAAGATTAGAAGGCTGGCATCAAAGGGGATGAAGTGAAATCTTTACTTATTGGTTTTAGCTTCAGTTTTGTAAAGCACAGTTGTAATGGGAAGTATAAGATGTTCATGAAAAAACAGTGGGGCTAAACACGATTTTAAAATAATTTGATGGGAATACAAGGAAAATTTTAATCTGAGAAAAAACATAGTAAGAAAAGGTTACGAGCTTTTTTCAAGCCTCTTTTTTCTTAGGTAAGAGCATTAAATGACAAAGGTGTAAGATCTCAGTGGTATTGTGTATAAACATTTCCTCCTCTGAAGCTCCAGAAGGGAGGAATTCAAGGAAGGGGGATGGAATTAGAGCTGCCTACTCTATGTTCACATGGGATGCAGCCTTCCTGTGCTCATAGGAGAGCAGTAAATAGTGTAGATGCTGGTATTTGTGATTCTGTCTGCTTTTCACTATTCATGTGTATGGGGCAGAGGCAAGAGTTCTCTTCTGCCGGAACTTATGCAGGTTGGAAAGAGAATTTTTACTCTTTCTGCACACTGTAATGAAGTTTTAAATAATCTATATCTGAAATAAATTTGTTTTGAAATGGAAGCTCCTCAAGTGAAAGGTTAAAAATCAACATCCCTAGAACATTTGTGATCTAGGCCTGCTACTTGTAAATTAATAATAATTAAATCTGTAGCAGTCCTACTTCCAGGATGCTGAGTGACAGCAAAAACAAGTGTACTTTCCAAGGAGCTTACTGGGGTAATCTCTTGGCTCTTCCGTTCCCGATTTTGCTGTGGCATCGACCCGGGGTATTTTCTGGAGCACCTGCTCATCAGAGTCCCTCAGTTTTCCCAAACAGGATGGATTGATTATTATATTTTCACAGTTAGATATCTCTTGCTGACAGTAAAGGTCTCTGTCATGTGAGCTAAACCCCTGAGGAGATTGATAGAGACTCTGAAACCTCAGCAGAGCCAGAAACCTGAAACATTGGCACAGCCACCAAAGGGTGGTCAGGGCATGGTTTGCATTCTTTAGGTTGTTGAAGAATCTGCCCTTATAATATGGAAACTAATTTCTTCTGAATAACACAAAATAATAAAACAAGCTGTTGCCTGTTTAGCTGCACTCATGTATACAGAAATGATTTAGTAGATCTAGTGCTGCATGATTGATGATGGTGATTTTAAATTTCTGGACCCATTATTAAGTTTATGGCTTGTATAAAATAAGATTAACTCCTTCAACATACAGTATAGATAATTTAAAGAACAGGGTTGATTTTTTTTTTTCTGTTCCACAGCATCCTGAAAAATATAGTTACATGAAGTTTAAATCTTCTAAAAGTACACTTTTTTTAGGGGATCAACACTTTATTACCTTTTATAAATCATATGCTAAATGAAAATAAGGTCTTCTAGAGATATACATAACAATCATTTATTACAGAAAGGGAGTTTATATTGATTTATTTTTAGAAAATTATTGTATTTACAAGATTGAATAGATTTATATACACATACACCTTACATTTCCCATAGAGTGGTTTAGATTTTAGGTAGGTTGATAGTGAGTAACTAATACTGGTTGAAAATATGTATGGATTTAAAAAACAAAAAAAATTATTTCCTAAACAGTAATATTTCAAGTTTCTTATGCTGGTGTTCATATGGGTAAAAACAAGTTTAAAAAAAAGCTGAAAAAGTTAAACTTGCAGCCCTTTTCTGTAGATTTCAGAAAATTGCTCATGTGATCTCAGTTTGGCAAGCTGTGATTGATGTTGCTGAGGTGGTTTCTGTGGAGCTAGCCTGCTTTTTCAGGTGGATGAGCAACTCACTCCTGCAGTTCTGCTGCTTTTTCACCTCAGCTGGCTCATCTAGAGCCCAATTGCACGTTGCTGCAAAGAAAAGTGCAGAAATAGCACATAGATGAAGCTATGACAGCGCACAAAATCAAAAGGAGGGATTATGTGGTGTAATTATCTGTGTAAAACTGAGAGGTTTTCTGCCAACAGAATGAGAGTGGTTCTGTAATGGTGCAAAACCCACTGAAGTGAGAGCAGGGATTTTAGCCTTGGCTCAGCCTCTGGCCTTTGGCACCCAGAGAGATGGTTGGCCCTGCAGGTCACTCTGCTGAGCCGTGTCCCACTGACCCCACTCAGTTTTGAAACCAGCAGCTCAATTCTATCTAACTTTAGGGTGGCAATAGCAGAGTTTGATGTGGACTCAAGGGAATGTTTAGGTCTCAGCACTTGCCATTTTTCTTTGATTTATCTTTCAGTGACAAATACTTTAGCAGAACAAAAGTCAGCAGTATCTTACTAACAGTATCTGTATGAAATGTAAAGTTAAGGTATAAGATAAAATCATAGTTAGTTTTGGTTTAATGAATTAGGTGCATTTTTCTTCATTTTATAAAGAATGTACTTTTGTTATACCTTAGGTGGACACACATTATCTGAATGCTCAGATATTTTTATGCTGTCTTTAGGGTCCAGGTTTCTTAATCCTGTATTAGTCACTGAATGAGATTTTGATTCCCTTCACATTAAACACAGCTCTGAATCCCTCTGGGGTCCATACGAGTGTTTCCTTCATTAAAATTAATGCTCAACACAAAAGGAGACAATGGAATCTTGTAAAGATATTCTAACTTAATACTGCAACACCAATGTTTTGTTTAGCCCTCTACAGTCTTTACTGGCTTATTTACAGAGCTCTGTAGTACAATTCTGGTAATCAGTACTGTGTGCTTTTGATCAAAACTGGCCACAAGGCCGTAGAAAAAGCATAAAATAACTGAGAAGTGTGTTTCATTGTAAATAATAAACCCTGTGTTTGTGCAACTTAGGGTCTGTAGAAGTCTCTTCTGTGAAGAATAATGCCAGATAGTCTCACGTGAAAAACAGAACACAAAGTTGAATGCATATTTTTAAGGTTTTTGTAACTTCATCTCTTCTCTTACCATGTTATATTTCTCTCCTTTCCTGCTTTTTTTAACCTTTTTTATCTTCTGAAGTTCTTTAGAGTTCATTCTTTGCTAACAGTTATACTTCTTTTTATCTGTATCCCTTTCAGCAGGTTTAGAAAGGAGGGGGCTGTTTCATTTTAGTCTGTTGTATATTTGTTACATTTTCCTCACCACACGTTTCGCCTTTTATTATTTTAGGAATGTATTTATAAATACAATTTATGGTGACCTTTCCTCTTCAGTTTTAACTCTCCACATAATTATTTAGTATTGTTTTAGTTCTAATACAAGTTGTTAAAATGTCTTGCAGTAGAGATGGTACAGCAGAGACTGAGAAAAAAAAAAAGGTGAAGAAAATCAATATTATCTAGAAAGAAATGACACTTTAAGATCTTTTTGCTTGCATAGCTGTTTGTGAATTTTTGTGCTTTCTCCTACATTTCATGATACTCCTTCAGAACTTGAATTCTGAGTCTTCTTAGCCACCCAACATTACTATCCTTCTCCAAAAGAAAAAAATCAATTTAAGAAAAAGAAGAATGAGTTGCCTGGGAGAAAATGAAGTCAGTAGGTATCTCATAAACCATATCCCTGTAAAATTTAAAGGTTTTTCCTGTAAGCAGAAGAGTTTTCCTGTGCTTTTATAGAGTATTTGAAAAAGCAATCAGGCAGGTCACTGGCCTAAGTATTTTTCAGGTTTGCCTACTTTGTGGTACAAGAAACTAGGTTTAGGTTGTGCCTGACAGATCGGTTTGTTCAGAGCAACAAGCCTCATTTTTCAGGTATTAAAGCATCTAGTTTCAGGCAGTTTTAAAACCTGCTGCAAGTAGTTTGCTTTTTATGAGTGTTATCTGTAAGAGCAACTCCAGAGATAGGAACCTTCAAGTTTATCGGTCAAATTAATTCCCTAATTCCAATCAGGAGACAGGTTGTTTGTTGAAGAAAAAGTTGAAACAATAACTTTATGACTCATATTTCTACACTGTGTTTCTGCAAGAAAAATGGAGTCCAAAAAAGGCAATTTCAAAAGACATCACAAGATGAATCTCTACAGCAGGAGTTTTTGCAAGCTTCAATATTTGTCAAACATTAAACTTTCCAGTGTGATCTGTAATTTTCTCCTAAATTTCTGCTACTACTTTTTATTTTTAGAACTTATTGATGACCTCCTTCTAAACCATGTGTAGACAGTGATTTTATAAAATTTCCTAAAATTTTAGTATTTGTCTAAACAGTTTTGACAATGCCATTAAATAAGTGTATCTAATACTTGACTTGGCTACCCACTTTAGGATGCTGCATAGTCTGAAAGATTTCTGAAAGCTTTGAGAATTGTTTCCTGCCACTTTAAATTCATTGAGTAAATCCTCATTTTTGTGGGCAAATATATTGGTTATTTCTACTGCATGTATTTTTCTGCTGCATTGTTTTTTGGTATATGTAGTGACAAATACCTTAGGTACAAATATTGGTAAATAATAAATAGGTTTGAGTTCATATTTATTGAAAAGATTAAAGTTGCTGAATACAATTGGGAATTGTTAATAAAAGGCATCATCTCTTCATTCTTCTATAAAAGAGAAAAAATACTATAGCTATTACTGAAAGACACATCACTTGAACCTCTTACATATTGCAATTCATCTTATTTATTCTATTTGAAAATACAAATTTACACACCAAACTTTTGACATTTGGGATTGGATTTATCTTCCCTGCCTTTATTATCTCTAGCAGAGATACCTACAACTAAACTCTTAACCCTGGATTCCCCTTTCGAGTCAGTAGGAATCACTAGGCACTTTTAGCACATTTCCCAAAACAGGAGGATGAACTGCACCCCAGAAATGCCTGTCCAACTCTGAAGACTGTAGTCTTCAAGATGGGTGAAATAAATCTCTGCTGCAATTTTTAAAATCCTTAATGTACTCATTAGTATGTGCAGATACTTCAATTATTTGAAGTATCTACTCAAATACTCAGGCTGAGGACGAGGCTTGGAATGAGAATTTGTAGTTTGAACGTTGGACTTTATGAAATTCAAGAGCAACGTCATGACATTCTCATAAGGGGGAAGACAGAGGATAAATCTCTTTTCAAGTTTGGTTTCCACAGTATTTTGTGGCTGTCAATTTGCTTCTTCACATGTTGTGTCTGGAGCCACCTCACAATTCTCAAAAACTATTGCAATAAGCACTGCTGGCAGGGGGGTTTGCCTTTCTTATACCCTCAAGACCTTAGGTGAAGACAATCTCTTTTAATTTCCTTGTGTTGCTGCTTATGTGAAAGTTTGGAGTGCGGAAAATAATCAATGGAAAGTTAAATTGGCATAGTACCTTGTAATTATTGTATCTGCTCATACTTTTTAATCCACTATGTCAGCTGTTTCTGTGAAGATGATTATCATCTGTCACTGATGATAATCAAGACTTTCTCTTAAGAGTTGATGGAATTTTGTATGTGAGAGGATGCCTTCATCCAAGTGACATTTAATCTGATCCCAAAACAGCTGAATTTTACTGATCCTGGTGGTGTTTTGCACTGACCAGGCTGATGACCTTTTGTGGCCATGGGCTAACCCTGCCTGCCACTTTGTTCAAGGTGCAGGTGACAGGAAAAGAAGCAAAACAAGGCAGCACAAGATGTGTTTTAGGTCCTTGTGCTTCTGTGAGCAGTAAGAAGGGACCTCCCATATGGAAAAGACCCAGCCAGTGCCCACCCATCCTCATGACTCCCTCTCAAGCACAGGCATTAACATTCACATTAACAAAGTTATGCACATGGGGTTATTACCAGAGGGCCTTACAATTTCTCTCATCCTTGAAATGCATGTGCTGTATGAAGTACCACTAAGCAGTATGAAAATTACCTTCCTTTATACCCCCTCTTTCTTTCTCTTTTGGTAAGCAATCTTCTCTTTGCGGGGGTTTGAAAAGGAAATCCTGAATCTGTTCTTTAACATGTAATTTTGGTATCTAAAAACAGCACTTGGGATTAGCAGGCTTGTCAGAAAAACAAGAATTTAGATGTTCAGAAAACCTCAACAATCCACCCCCAGCTTTTCAACTGTGTCAGGCATTATTTGGTTGTACACAGCTGCTGTAAGATGAAGAGAGAGGAAATGCAATGAAAGGAAAAGGTGTTATTTTAAGGGCATGATGAAAATAATGGAATCACCCAGAAGTGCTTCATGTAATGTGGTTTACATGCTCTGCAAAGAGATGAAAATGCATGCTGAGGTCACATTTGGGCAAGTGTTAATTATGGGCTCACCGGCAAGAAGATGAAGTTTTTTAGAACTTGTTTCTTTCTTTCAGTTTTCTCTAAAAACCAAAGAAACTATGACTTGACTCATTCTCTTCTTCTCCTGTGTGCACACAGATATTCGTCTGCTTTGTAAATCAGGGATGAAGTGAGATATAGCCAGCTGACACTAATAAATGATTTTATGAAGGCATGGAGACTGCAATCATTATTCCTGACAATAGAAAAAAGTTGTCTTCTCAGTTCCATTCTTTCAAAAATGTTTCTATCTGCGCATATTTACTACTTATGTCAGATACAACTCTTGGGTCAGGATTTTTTTCTGCTCTCCTGGTCTGTTTGCTGTTCAATCTCTGACAACTTTTCGCTTGTATGAAGCTACAAATGAAAGATTAAGCTGTTATAATTTAAAATGTTTTCTCATCGTGGTGTATAGATTTATTTCAAGTGTTTTGGTTGTAAGTGACTAATAATGCCCTTTATCAGTGCTTGAAGGTTTTTTAGTACCTGCTGATCATGAAAGCTTAATTTTAAAACTTCTTAAGAAAAATAACTTCCATAATAAAAAATTGAAAAACTGATCTCTAGGTTTTGACAAAGTATTGAAGTATTGCTTTAGTTTTGCAAGCAAAATTTGCTCTTTGTTCTCCTCCTTCTAGTTCTTTACTCACTTTTTTGGTGTCAATAGTAGATGATTTTCCTGTCTTCCATTAAGGTTTCAATGTGGGTTCCACAGAAGGCCATCCTTGGTTGTCTTCAGCCCCAGTCATCTTGGGTACCCTCATCCTCTAGCTCATGTTCAACCACCAACCCTAGGTTTTTTCTCTACTCCAGGGCATCCCCTCCAAGACAAACTATTTTCATGTATGTGTAGCCACCATCCCAGATTCAAGGAAGATAAACAACCCTTTTACACCTCCAAAACTCTCTTCTCATTTCCTCTGTGGGAACAACTCTTATAACCTCCTACCTTATCTGTTAGTCTGATGTCAAATACCACTACACTGTTGTTCCCTTCCTTTCTTCATTTCTAGATGTATAGCTGGAAATGAAGGCAAATAAAGATGCACAAACATTAATTGGAATGTTGGGGAGAATTATGGGAATAGCAACCAAAAAACCATTAGCCTCTGAATTATATTTAATTTTCAAAGCAAAACACTCAGGAGCAGAGTTGAAATTCAGTGTTGTATGTATATCATAATTAAAAGCTCTGTTTTCCTATGGCTTTGATTGTATTTGCAACATGAGACCTGCTCAGAAACCCAAGAACGAGATCATTCTTTCCTCTTCCCTCCTCTCCAACTCAGAGAAATAATATTATAGACATGGTCAGAAAACAAACCTTCTAGTCAAAACTTTCTGACACTTCATATATAAAAGAAAAATATTTCATTATGAGAGTGTCAGGATTTAAAGTATGCATGCTTGCCAAGCACCAAAAGGAGTTTCACAGACAATCTGGCACTTTCTCTTGTAAATGTACTGTGGTGCAACCTCCAGCTGACCCATCCATATATATCAGAGGCCACCCTATTCAGGGAATGATTCAGTTAATGAATGAGGGATTGTGGGAAAGGTAAAACGTTGGAATAGCCAAGAAGGTGGGAATTCCTATTGCAGGCATAGAGTGGGCGAAGTTACACTAATGTGAATGAATTAAATCTCTACAGGCAATGCTAATTATGTCATCTCTGGTTTCTCTGGAACCCCCACTGCTTCCATTGCTCCTATGTATCAAGTGGGAATTCACAAGGACATCTCATGCCTTTGTGAGGTACCACACCACGCAGTAGGGGAGCAGTGATGCTTCTCATCTTTCTTGGTGGAATACTCAAGACAGGAGAAGAAAAATCTAGGAAAAGATGGCTCACTGAGAAGTCTATAGTCCTCCAAGGAAAAACTGCTTTGTGAAATATGCTCCTTGTGCTGTGATGGTGACTGGGGAGATGCTGAGGAGGAGGCAGGAGCCTCCTCCCAAGCCAAGTACCACGCACTTCAGCCTTCTAGGTTGTCCCCAACAGTGTCACTGTAGAGTAGTGCTTTAATCTTTATTTTGTTATGTTAAGTAATACATTACAATCTTTAAGTGGCTGAAATGAAACATGTTGGTAACAATTTAAATTTTTTTTTTTTTTTTGAATGGAGTCCATAGGCTATTCATTAGCCCATAAGGTACTATGCCTATTACTCTAGCAATAAAATCTAAATTTAATATTTATACTGGATCTGCAAATGTGATGCAGAAACATTGTTTGTACAACTTAAAGAGTTATAGTACATATACAGTAGTAAAATCTAAAATACTTCAATCTTGGCTCCCACAATTTCAAATTTGTTACTGAAACATTTAGTTAAAATTTCACATTAATCCCCTAGGATTTTACATATGAACATTCTTTTCACTACAGCAAACCTTTTCCTCAGATCTTATTTTACTTATATTTCTGTGAGTTTCAGGTGATGTAACAACTCTACAGCAGTGAAAATGCTCATGTATAGTTCAGCAGAAAGAGGCCAGACTTATTTACTTCTACAAGAATGGGTGTATGGGTATTTGAAAAACTATCCACTCCAAAATTGAAAATTCCTTCTGCTTCCGTCCCAAATAACACAAACAAATGGATGCTTGCAGAGTTTTGTTTATGAAAATGAGAAACACGCAAAACATGGAAGCAACAAAATGAAATCCTGTGGGTTGATATGTTTGCATTTCATGCTTCTGCATGAAAGTGCAAAATGCCCACCACGTCTGCCTTAACCACTCACAGATGGTTTTCATCGCAAAAGTTGTCAAAGACAAAAGAGAAGCACCCAAGTTTTTGATGATGTTTGAGTTTTGACTAGTTCTTAATCTTTTGGAATTCATATGTGTCTAATGTTCCTAGAGTATTACTTTGGGGCCAAATACTGCCTTCCAACCCTACATCTTTCAGAATGGCATTTATGTAGGAAGCAATAAAAAATAAATTGCAGGCCTTTCTACTGCTTGGAAACATGCATTTTGCTCCCTTGAATAATAAAGCTTTCCCTTGTCTCTGCAGCCTTGTTGAGCTAAACATGTGCTGTAAGAACACACTGTGTATTAAATTGCTGAGGTGTATTCCTATAAACTGCAGCAATACAGATGCCCTTAGAATATGGACGGGGGCAGACAAATCTTGTAAAATTTACCATTTAAAAAGTCTGAATTGGTATTGCATCTCTGGAAACTATCAAATGCTGTGTTCCTTGATTTCTGGAAGGGAAAAAATTGAAGCATCCAACTGCTAATTTGGTATTTCAATTTCTGAGTTTGGAATTAAATTTTGCGGGGGAACTAAGCAAAGGCATACAGTAAGGTGTAAAAAATGCAATATAGACTTGAAAATGTCATGATAAAGGAGGTTTTTAAAGAAACAGAAGGACTTAGAACATAAGTTGTGATAAAGGAAGTATATAAAAAAAAGAAGGAAGCTTATGGGCTTGGATATTGTAAGACTCTATATGCTCTTATTTCTCTTATCAGTGAAACTGTGCACTTTATTATGCTTTAACATGTTGAGCGTGATAGGTATGTTGTTGCTGTGCTCTGACAGGTTTGTTCATCATTGTTCATTTCACAGTTTGTGAACACCATTTGTTTTTCTCTCTACCCTTAGATGAAGCTGCTGACACACAGTGCAGGTATTATTTCAGGATAACAGCAGATGAAGCCATCCCAAGCATTATCTGTTGCTGAAAGCTAATGCTAAAGCAGGTTTGTGACCTGCTTATTTTTTGTGGGGGCTTAGTTCATTTGAAAGTTGCCAGTGCTGGTCCAGAGAAAGTATTGAGGACACTTATAAAAGTGCTGTGGGATGGTGTTAGGGAGTAAAGTTACTGACAGTGCAGGCAAGGCAGCAGGGGAGGGGCAGCTGTCCCAGGTGGAGCTGTGCTGCCCTGAGTCTGCCCTTCCTGAGTTATGGACCAGCCCTTACCTGTGGATTCTCATTTCCAGCTGTGAATGTCATTTATTATTTTGTACTGTAGACGTTGCAGGACCTCAGCCTTATGGAAGGGACTGTATGACTCTAAGCAAAGGCTTGTTCTAATTTTGGAAATATTTGTCACAGCTTGGAAATAGAGCGTCTCATGATTGTTCTGGAAATTTCTGTAGTGTAAGCCATTCCAAATCCTATCAGCTTTGAAAGCAGTAGGTGTATTTGTTCCTTTTCTTTTAATCCTTTTCTTTATTTTTCTTTGCAATATTTGTCTGCCATCTACAGCATGTGCAACAATAAGAAAGGTGGTCGGTTATCTCTATGAATATATAAATCCCAAATGCAAACAAGACTGCAAAAGAAGGGAAACGCATCTGATAAAATTTAAATAATCACAAGAACAATGTCTTCATATTTGGGTGGCTAGAGATAATGTACTGCCTGGGCAAAAAAAAAAAAAAAAGAAGGGAACATGTTACTGTTTTTGCAGTTATTTGAATTTATTTTAAGTGCAACTGTACTCTCTTCCCTCATAACAATTGTATATCCTAAAATTCACTGTCTCTTATGAATACTTGTCTGTGTAGCACTGCAGATAAAGGAATTCACTCTTGAATAAAAGGTATCATGGGGATATTTGGAGTATTTACATGTGGGGTACATGTTTTCAATTTGAGAATTACTGTGGAATTTTTCTGTGAGCTCTCTGGAGTGGTTTCCAGAGACACATTTGCTGTACTGTGTACAAATACAGCACATGTGCACAGCGTGGCATAGAGCACATAATTCCAGGGGCAGAGTGACAACAAAAGAAGTTTTGGACATTAGGTAAACCATGCAGTTGTGAATATCGAGTTGCTGGCTTTCCATTTCTTGCAAGACAGAAAACAAACACTTGTCATGGTTCAAAAGCTCCTCTATAGAAGAGGAAAACTTTTAAGGGGAGTTGCAGTGCGTTTGTCCTTGAGATGGATAAGAACGGCAGGGAAGAGAACCTGCTCACAGCGATCCTCAGTAACTTCCTGTTGTTAATCAAACAGTCACACGAGTGGTTTTGAGTGCAGAAGTTTCCTTCCTTGAAACATTTTTGCCTCTTACTATTAATATTGGTGCTGTGACAACTGAGTTTGTTTCAGACAAGTGTCTCTTTCAGAGCTGGAGTGCTGCAGACATGAGGAGAGCATTAAGCATCAAATGTATGACATGACTATTGAATGCTATCTGGGGAAGTTTGGCACAACCTAAGAGGTGTGATGAACTAAACAGCATATTAACTCAAGTAGGGTTTTTCATAATCCCCTCCCTTCTCATCCTGTTGCTTTGCTAGCAGTTTTTTTAGTTAAGTTCTTTTTATTTTATATTTGCACTGAAGTTTGTTCTCCTGAACCGTAGCAGGGAACAGACGAGCAAAGTCACATATTTCTGTTGATTTTCTTGGGATTTGGGTTAGGATATGTGTTTACTGTTACCAAAGACTCCCACTAGGATGCACAAATCTCTATCTAAGCTCAAATGATGAAACTCAGCATGCCTAATTTACTAATATATGAGCTTCAAGGGTGGTTTTGTACGTGCACACCTTTCTGAAGATGCCAAAGTGTGCTGATACCCCCTGGTATTTGTTAGCTGCACATATTTGGGGATCTACCAGCTGATGAATTTCTGCAAGCCTCCATGTCTGAACCGCATAGATGTTATTTCAAAGCTGCTTTTGTTTTTATTTATTTTAGAACTAGAAAAACAGCAGAGAGAACAATGAACCTGGCATAAATGACACCATACAAATGAGGGATGAACCAAGATCATTCATGGAAAATGGAAGGAACACACAGAGAGAGATATATGAACTAAATTCTCCATAAGGATAGCTTAATATGCCTTTATTTATTTAAATGAATGTGGAGTCCCAACTATATATTAAAAATCTTCTTTTGCCATGTTCAGAAATTTTCTTTATTTTTTCATGCAAACTGGCATATAAACTTCATTTAAAGATAGTTGAGTCCCCATGCTTATGAATAGTGTACAGCTGATTTTGGGAACCACGCAGTCACTATCATATGATTCTTTGTGAGCACTGGGTTGTAATATGGTTTCTAGAGAATGATCCATGGGACAGCTTAGAATGTGTATCCTTCTCTTTTGTTTTTCAGTGTTGCATTTTGAAATTTAGTCACATATTAAAAGTTGATGGACTTTTAAATGGCTTTCTAATGCAAACTTGTGGAAAATCCAATAGGAAGGTATTTATTCAATTATAAAAGCAGATAGGTTAGAGTTAAATGTTAGATGTAAGAGACATTAGACACATGTAATTTAGAAGTCTTAGAAGTCTTCCAAACAAAAACATTGGGCAGATATTTGCATCTGCAGCAGAAAACTGAGCATTTAAATTACATTGTTCTGTAATTGTTGTCTTTTAATTTTTAGAGAGGATTTTTTTGTGCTTCAGGAATGGTAAAATTTTGGTTTAATATTTCACTCCAAATTTAAAAGTTGGGTTTTTTTTCAATTATGTCAATAACTCAGAAACGTAGAAGTATCATTCCCTCTAGAAGTCAATAGTACATCATGCTGATGAGAGTTATGTCCGATAACACCTGCACTAAAATCATTCAAAATGAAAACACGAAATGGTTTTTAGGGAAAAAGATCTTTATTTTAAAAAGTCATTAGACAAAGTTTTTGTTTCTCCAATGATCTGTTTATCTATAATAAATCAGTTCCAGTTTTATTGAAGATAACTAAATTTTTAATGGAAAACATAGTGGATATGAACATGTTCCCCAAAATTTATGATTCAATGAAATTAGGATTTGGGGGAAATCCTTATTTTTCTCTAAAAAAATCTCATCATTACTTTCAAAAACAGCACTTTGCATCAGTGACAGACATATCTTTTTTAACCATGAATGTGGAAGATTTTAGGGATGGAGATATGACTATGTAATTCTGCAGTTAATACACCACACTGAAAGTTCCCCAGCTAAACTATTCTACCTTAGTCCATCTTCATGTTTTTGTCAGTAGCACAGATTATTGGTTACTGCTTCTTAAAAGGACTAATTGTTTCAAGCTGGGAAAAGTTCCTAGGGAGGCTTAGTCATTATTACTCTCTGAAGAATCATGTGAAAAAACTCTGTTTGTGTAAGAAGTTTACCCATGTTTATTTTGGCATTTTGCATTCAAGATGGATAAGAAGTATCCTTGTATATCTCCAATAATCCTACATTAATAGCTCCGTGGGGAGTTGAATAACATTCTGCATGTATTTGATTCGTGCTAATTCTTGAGGGCTTATCAGTGTAGTACAGCATCTCATAACTTCAAATCTCAGTTTATTTTCTTTTTAGCTTTTAAACTGTAAGATACTATCTCTTGCCTCAGTTCAACCTTGTGTTCCCAGTACAAAACTCTGTTACTGATTTTAATTTTAGAAGCTTATCAGCTTACTGATTTCCTTCTACTGGTTATTTGGTTTTTTCGTACCCAGGAAAGTTTAAGCAAAGCATCGATGCAGAAAAGTTAGGGCATGACCTTAAAATACCTGTGCTCAACCAGTATTTCTGTTTGGAGCTCTGCTCTGATCAGTGAATGAGTCTTCTAGGTGAGATGCAAGTGCTTTCTGCATATGTATGCCCTCATCTTTCTCTATGTTATTTTGGGTTTATTTTATGTCAAGTTTTAAGTGAACATTTGGGATGTTTGAAGTCAGACACTTAAATCCTTGTTCAGGTATATATGAGTGGATTATATTTCTGAGCACCTGAGCATTTACAGCTACCACTTACTGAAGTTGAAAGTGATTTCTCAGTCTGAAAAATCAGCTCACTTCTATTTTCCTGGCCAAAAATACATATAACCACTTAAATGTAGATAGCTGAATTTGCACATATAGATTTGCATATATAGACTGGCTGACAGAAATCTCCTTATGGTATATGTAAAACCCCATGTAATTTTTATATGCCTTACTCATGTAAAGGACAGTGATCATTTATCCCTCTGATAAAAGCTGTGCATATCGTTCCTCACTGAACCAGCCTGAGTTCCCAGAATCTGGTCCTGCATGTTGAGAATTCAAATCCTCCCTCTCCCCACTGCAGGAGCAGATCATAACAACACAAACCTTTCAAGACAGTATTTTGGTCATTTGCTCTGAGAAACTTGAACAGCACAGGTACAAGTCTAGAAGTGCTTAACAACAATAATGTGAAGTGTTTAGCACTGGAATTCCCTTGTACCTTGCTTCAACATCTTTTCATATTGAGATCTTGGGATGGCTCTGTGCTACTATTCCACTTGGAATTGAGGATATGTTCTTGCACCTTCAGGTGCAAGGTCATTCAGCAACTAGCACTGATCACTTGTGTGCTGTGCACCTCAGACCAGCTTCACTGTTCAGGTGAGGCAAAACGTGGACATGCTGTCCCAGCACCAGAGCACCGAGCAGTGAAATCGAACCCCAGGCCAAAAACATAAATTCACCTGAACTGGATTCCTTTGGGAGGAAACTAAACCACAGTACATGTTACACGAACACAGGTGATCTTCTGTAGCCTTCTAGTAGACTAGAGTTACCCTGGATAAAAACTCCCTAAATGTGTATAATGTGTACATGGAAGCCTTAACATGAATGATGTTGACCTGTGGGTCAATTCCTCCAACTATCCACAAATTACTGATACAAGTGTAGACTAAGCATGGTTTTGCAGGTGAGGATTTGAGGGGCACAGGGCCAAAAGTACAATTTTCATCTGTTCCCCCAGCAAGCAAAAGACTATCAAAGTTTGATAATTTGCCTCTAAATGATTTGGTCAAAGCTATGTGGGAATTCTCTGTGCAGTCTCCCAAATCTATGATGGATCCATTTCTCTCCATACTGTAATAAATCAGAACTGCCCCCTCCTCCCCACCCACCAACACCCAAAATCATGGGTTCAGCTTGAATTAACCACCACAAATAATTCCTTTGGGTCGACTCCTCCTTCTGTGTGTACATCCACAGCATAAAATGTCTCAGAAGTTGGAAGACCATGAGTTTTAATAACTGAGTTATTTTATTGACCTAAGCAGAGGTGGTTTGTTTTAGTCTTGGCTGTTCTCTTGCACTGCAGAAGCAGCTGATGCAGGTACTGAAGAGCTGTTCCCAACATCTTTGTTGAACCTCAGGTAGCAAGAGGGGACCAATGCATGGAGCCTTCTTCAGGAAAATCATGGCTATGGAAAAGTTCACAAGCTTTTGTGGACCTGGTGTTGGAGCCATGCAATGGGAACTGTTGCTGCCACATCTTTCCTCCTGGGAGAGAAATACAGTCAAATGCAGCAGATTGTTAAATCCTGAAGCAAATCTGTGTGGTTTTCTACATTCTAACTTGTAACCAGTCCTCATTTAAAAAAATGTGCTTTTCCTTTATAAGAATGTTGAAAAAAATAACCATTTTGGTTTTGAACTCAAAATACTCCAATGCCTAATGTAAGAGATATTAAAAAGAATTTTGAGGACGAGTTTTATCCAAGGCCTTTTCATCCCAGCCATTCACATTTCGTTTTAAAAACACTGAGTAATTCTGGGTTATTGACTTTTGGTTAATTGCTGATGTTTTGTGAATCATTTCTTAACTTTCTGATACTCAATTTAGTAGCCAGGCACCAATCACTTCTTCAGCTTTGACAAAGAAAAGCTTGCAATGAAGAAAAGTTGCTCTGTAAAACAACCTTCCTCTGTGCTTTGCTTCACACTCCTGCTCTGCAACTCATCGTGGTTTAGACATTACTTCTATAGAGGCCATATGTGATAACACTGGTAGCATAATGTTTTTTCTGCTTTTGTACCTCTCACACCACCTGAAGTGTATAATAGCATTTAAAATACAAATCACTACATGTAAACTACTATTGTACACTCACTACTTGGGATTTAAGTTGAAATTATGATGTCACAAAATTAGTTCCGTAGGGATTTTTTCCTCAGTTTTTTGTTTTTCTCTGAGTCCAGGAGTTTGCTGAGTGACTGACGTTTGGGTCATTTGCCAGTATGTTCACTCTGAAAAATTGTAGTTATTGAAATCTAAGTTTTTGTTGGAGGAAATGAAGGGTGGGACTTAACTGAGTACATTTATTATAACCTGAGTAAATTATGTTTGCTGAAAGCAATGACTGAGGACAGATAAAGCCAAGAAAGCAAGTCACTCAGCTTATAGCAATATTATTAAAATAAAAGAGAGATGTCATAAATTATAATAACTTATCCCAAAACTATGTTTCATGTACTCTCCATATACAATTTGACTGGAGAAAATTATTTGTCAGAGCATAAAGGATTCTTTTTCCTTTGGGCTATTTCCAGAAGAAACAGGGATTTAAGCTTATGCTTCATGGTGGTATTGACCATAACAGACCTGGCAGATTCAAACACGTGATGAGCCAGTCCAGGTTGAATGGCAAGTGAGCATCAGTTTTAAGACAGAACAGGAGTGATTTGTCTGTAAGCTAGTTGAAAATGGATCTTTCATAAATCCATGTACATGCTTTCTCTGTTTAGTGCATGCAGCCTTACATTCAGGTGCATTCAAGAGGAATGCGCTAAAAGTAAAAAAATGTTTTCAGTTTTCCCAATCAAAACTTTAAGATTGTGGGGAAATACAGTACAAGGTTAAAAAAAACAAAAACAAGAGGGCAAAACAAAAACCGCACTCCTCAGTTCAGCAGATATTTCCTTATTTTGCTTTCTGGAAAACTACCTGATCTGTGCTCAGTACTTTGTTTGCTACTCAGGAAAATTGTATCTGCTCACTGATTTACAGGGAGCACGTTAGACCCTGCTCAGCCCCAGGAAAACCGCATGTGCAAATCCTCAGGGAGCATCATGATGGCAGAACATACTTCCAGACTGAAAGGACTGAAAAGGCAAGCAAATATGAAGTGTATGATATATAATTGATGAAGAAGAAATCTCTAAATGTAACACTTTCGTTCAATCATAATAAAGTAGTCGAGGGTGTGCAGACATTGGAATTAAAGATACATGCACTCCATTCAGCAGACCAATATTTATTATTCAGTCCAAGGCAGTAAGCATAAATTTTGTATTTTTGCCTAAAAGCAAGAAATTGATTTAAATCTCACAAATGTTTAAAAAAAAAAAGACCAGACCAGGTTTCTGAATTGGGATTTATTTTTTCACCTTTGTAACACAGGCAAGCTTCTGAAAGATTAGAAACAATTGTTCTAACAGATTTCATCAGTCACTTAAAAGACCTTAAAGAAAGATTGCAAGATGCAGAGCAGAGAAGGGTGTTAGCTGCAGGACACATGCAAAGCATGTAAACCTTCACAACACAAAGAAGGGTAATTGTTTTTCCCTGAGGTGTTCTGAAATTTCTTGGGAGAAGTTGTGACTTCTGCACCACTGGATGCACCACATCCCTTTTGAATTCATAGTGTCTAGGAGAGTAATGGATTTGCAAAATTTTCTGTGGCATCAGAGCTGAAAGGTCCGAGAGGGAATAGTTTTGCAGAGAATTTGCTGCCATAAATGGATGAGGGGCTGAACCAAGGTTTCCATGAGTGAGCTTTCCAAATGGCTCCAATGCCTCTGTTTAGCCAACTACAACCCACCTTGGATTTTTAGCTTATTCCCATATAGGGAGGTGTGGGTTGAGGTTTTTTTTTTAATTTCACCTGCACATAATAGCATTTGAAGTGCTCAGTGGTGCTCTGGCAGGCCAGCAGCGCAACTCTGCAGGATGCCTGTGTTTCTTGGGCTCAACTTGCTGGGGGAGGGGATGTGGAAGAGGGAGACATTGAGAGAGCTGGAAAAAAGAACAGAGTCAGGCTTTGTATTTCTTACCCTGGTATGGTCTACTGCAATTTGGGAGGTTGTTGATACTTGTAAAGTGTGATCTTTCCAGAGAGACAGCATTTATTTAGTGACTCTGCAGAGGTTTCATTATGTGTGTGATGTGTTTTTCAGTGGGATATGGCCAACAAAACCATCCTTCTCATATCATGCTATGTTTGTTCATGATAGGGGTCATTCTGCCTAAGAGGAAACTTTATTCAGTGGGTGCCCTCATTAGATAAAGGTCTTCAGACTTTGCTTTCTTGTGAAGAAAGTGCTTAGCACTCTTTCTAGAAGTAAATCGAGCAGTGTCTGAGGCTGGTCCATGATACAAACTCCTCATGTATTTGGACCTCAGTAGCCTGAGGTAGATGTGTTGTATAAGGGTGCTCAGGAATGTGCAACTTTTGTGGTGAACGTGGAGATTGACTGATAATAATGCAGTGCTTTTCCAGGAATGTGGGATGTCTGTGTATCTCAGCACTCCACAGGCCTGGAGTGGAGTTTCTGGTTTACCTCATGATATTTCTGGCATATTGTAGAGACTACCTTGGGGCCTACACCTGTGCCCAGGATATGGTAAAAGCAGTGGTTAATTGAAGTGTTAAGAGTGCTTCCCTCTCAAACTAATTACCAAACAGACATTGCCTATCAGTATTTCGTTTGCTATGTTTATTTCTTGTAAACAAATGAAGGTCTGTGTAAACACAAAAGGTGCTTTGTCTTTTTTGCCACTGTAACATGAAGCATGTTATTTCATCCCGTGTAATATAATATTTCATATACTAGAGCATATTATTTCTTTGTATAAACTTTTTTTTTTTAAACCATCCAATTAAAAGGTCTTTGCTTCTGCAAAAACACCAAAAAGGGTGTGGTAAAGTCAGTTAATGCAACTTGGGTATGACTGGATTTATTATGGGTAATAAATTCACTTGTGGCCACAAAGACTCTGTTCATTACTGTTGCAAGACAGTATTGTGGGCAATAGCTGAGGCTGGAATTTCCAAGTTAGGGATCATGACCTTTGGGACTTGAGTCATGTTGGACATGTGGGAAATTTTGCTATCTCCTGTAGAAAGTAATAGCAGTGAGACCTGAGAAAAGCTTTCTTATAAAGTGTGTAAATTCTTACTAGCTTTGAGATAAAGATGTTTATTCTGGTAGGGAACAAAAGTTTGTTTTTTCAAGCATGACATTTCCATTGTCTTTTTCCAAGCTTCATTCAGCTAGCAAACACAATGATTTACTGGACACATATCAAATAGTGTAGCTTTCCAATGACATTTTCTTCCAATAGTGATAAAAGGGGGTATTTTTTGTGTTTAGAAATGGATATTAATATTATTGCAGAAAGATTGTATCACAGGCAACACTTATTTATTAAGATTTTTTTTTACTGTGATGTTTCATACTATCTGTGCCATACATCCAATGTAGTTGCTTTTGCTTCTTCATTTTATGTTACTGTAGATAAAATATAAGCCAATCTCTCTTTGCTTTTCTTTGTGTTAATCTTATTTACCAAAGCAATAAATTATTTTTTAAGTCAGGGACACTTTCTGTTTTGAAGGCTCTGAAGACGTGTACAAATATAAATGGTAGAGCATTCTTTCAGAAGGAAGCCTGGTCATTAATCTCTTTTTCCTTTCATCTCTGTCACTATATATTTGTATTAAAATCGATGTACTTAGACTGTATCAGGAGAATAAGAAACTGCATGCAAAATCTACTCTTATTTTGCATGGGTTTAAAGGTTAAAGGAAAATGTCCCCTGTGCTTCAAAATGTTCTTTGTCTAAAGGATGCCTGATGAGGCTTGAGTTTTTGAGGTACTTAGCTTATAGAAAAATATTTCATTGCACAAAGTGGCTGCTGCCTGGAAAGGCCACCTGCTTACTTTGGATCCCTGAGCCTCAGGGGAGAGCTCACCTCCCTGGAGGGAGGACTGGTCAGTCACCTAGAAAATGGCTGAGATGGACCACCATATTCCATCTGATTACCGGAGAAACACACTAATTACCAGCACACATCTGTACATACACAGCCATTGTGTAGCTGTTTATTCACATGCTGTGTGATTTGCCTTGTGATTCTTCTCTTGAGCTCAGTAATCAGTTAAGCTAGGCCTGTTCTTTAGACAGATCAAAAGGTATATGAAGATTCCTATGTTTTTTAATGGGGTTTTCCAGGGGGTTTTAATCTATCAGTTGGATATATATATAAAATTTGGATATATATATAAAATTTGGATATATATTAAAATCCCTTGTTTGCTGAAATAACTACCCACAAAATTCTCTTGCTTTACTCACTTTTACTCAGTTTTGAGGGATGGAGCATATGAGATACTTTGCTAAAGTACTGCTCATTTAGGCTGCATTTGTTTAACTTTTCAGTGGACAGCAAAACCACTGCTCCTTGTGTGTGTGTATGCCCATGCACATCCTTTGAAAAAGTTAGTGAGAGGGGAGGTAAATCAGACAGCAGGAGGGGAATCTACATTTTCCAAGGATGCAAAATCTTCCCTTCTACCAAAAGCAAGGTTAGAGCTTCTTAAGTTTCAGCTCCTTTCAGTACCACTGAAACAGTGGAACACTGGTAGATTTAAGAGCCTGTTTTTTTGACTTAGCAATTTGGTATCTGGCTTAAGTAGGTCAAAGCTGATAAATGCTACACTGGGGGTAAAGGTAGGTGGGTAAACTGTTTGCATTCAGTATCGACTGAGAGTGACATGAACCATTCCTAATTTGCTTAGACCAATAACATGGTGAGGCAGATGATGTTCCAGAAGAGATTTCAACACACTTTGTTCTTTAATGGACTACATTTTGCTTCATCTGAAAAATACATTTTATTGAGCATGGGGTGGAAATTAAGTGCCCCAGTTCAACACAATAGTCTGCAGTTGCATTCAGTTTATAAGTATTAATGATTAAAATTTACCAAGATGGTCAGCTCAGCATTGCTCTTATCTATAGTTTTATTAGAAAGCCCTAAGAATGACAGCACTGTCATTAAATGTTGTGAGTTTTTTAAAAATCTGCATATATTTAGACATAATTTGCAAGAATATCCATTGCATTAATAATGCAAATCTTAATTACTTGTTAGAAAATTGATGTTACCCCTCCAAGCTACATTATTGCACAGGCTTTCTCCAGAGTAAGATTATTTGGATAACAGTCTCCTGAGGATCTCAGGTTTTGTGTTGTGTCAATTTTTTTGCAGCTCTGTGACTTACAAGCTCATTTTTTTCACAGCAAGGGTGAATAATAATCTTGACTGGCTTATTAGTAATCCTGTTTAGACACCTGTACAAATCTTATTGTTTGGAAGAGTGATTGGGTTTATGTGTATTAATAAGCCTGGAAATACATTTCTTAACTATTATACATTGATGAGCATTTCAATCTCTCTCTCCTTTTCTCATTAAAGGTATAAAAAACATGCCTGTATATAAATTAATGAGCATAAGAACCATGAAAACCTTGCTGGTATTTTTAGAACTTTTTTACTCTGAATTTTCTTATGGCATTCTCAACTCACAAGTATAAATATCCGTGAGAAGTGTTAGAAATAACTGTATTCTGACATTATTAATGGCTCTTTTTAATGTGTTTAACACAGCAGTATCTTGGAGCTTCAGTTACTAGTCCAAAAAACTTCATAGTGAAAGTGCAAGGATAAAACTTCTTGAAAATAAATCTTATTTTTTGAGTCTCTGGGCCTGCCAACCTTGAATCTTTTTGTTTTTGAAAGCTGAGGTATTCCTCAACTTTCAGTATTTCTAAGTTCATATGACACTATAAAGTGATTTAGATGTTTGAAACCAACAGTAATATTAATTTTTTTTCGAAAAATTGATGCCCATTAGCAGAATTTCACCCAGTTCTTGGTTAGCAAAGCGACCTTTATTGGTGCCAGGAGTATACAGTTGGGAATATTATGCTCAGACTGGAAATGGACCTCTTTGTGTTGTGAAAGTATGTCAGATTATTGAAAACTTTCTGATTACCTTCGGAAAATGCTTTCTGCCAGGAAGTACCCCATAGCATTCCCAAAGACCAGAATGAAAGCAAACCTGAATTTGTTGCATTTTCTGGCAGAACACACAGACCAGATTTCTACCTGCTTCATGGACTCCAGTTGATTACATAGTTCACTTCATGTTCACTCCAGAGTTATGGGTTTGCAAAAAAAAACCAAAAAAACCCACAAACAAAAAAATCCCAGGTCACTGTTTATCTCATTCATGATTCAAAATGTCATGTCAAAAATAATTATAAATAAAAACTGTTGCAGTATATTTCTGTAGCCCAATTATTCATTATTGAGATTTATATTTCAGAATATCATTAGTTTCAGATGGAATGTAGGCTATTCATTATGTCCTTTTTATAGGCAAATAACTTTAAGAATGTTTTTTCCATGGACACTTTTTGAAGTTTAATTTTCTTGTAATACCTACAAATTTATGTAATATCAATTTTCACGTGACCGTCATCAAATACATTTTTTGATCATTGCTCAGTCTTTATTTCACAACTACCTCCACAGGAATGCATTACAAAAATCCAGAAAAATGCGGTAGCTTGCTATACTTTTAGAAAGGATGTGTTCAAGACTCTATTTATCTTATTTAACTTCTTTATATACATGCAGAGGAACCTCAGGAGCTTTATCTAAATCTATTGTGCCTTGTACATTCTCACTACATTTGTCCTCTCAGCAACTCTTCCCTGCTGTCAGTGGTTGTAATGTTTTATTGAGCTGGGACAGGGAGACAGAACATTTTGGCTTAGGGTCGTACTGGAAGGACACCCACTTCAGTCTTTCACCTCCTCAGCTGCCATTCCCACCTCTCCATCTTCTCTTGGGATTAACATGGCAGGAACTTCCTCAGAGTCTTGGGAGCAACACTTCCCTGTGCGTGGGGAAGTTGGAGCTCAGAGACAAGATGGTTTCCAGTACACTGCACTCTAACAGCAAAAACAAGGGCTAGGTGATGAGCTTTAGGTGATAGAATGAGCTTTCCATAATGATTTAAATTAGACTTTTGCAAAAGGATCTCTGTGTTGGCCTTCAAAGTTCACTGGCACACAATTAGTACAATAATGCTTTACTAATAAAGGAAAACGAAGTAGAAAGAAACAAGGTATGTTCGAGAAATTCTGTTTTAAGGGAGACATAAATATCTGTAGTTTATTTTTGGAGTGGTAGAAACTTTTCTCCCATTTGTCTTTCTCATCTTTAAAAGCACCAGACACATTATATCATTGCACTGAGGTAATATGAGATAATCATGATTTTCCTAGTAGTGATTTAATGAAACTTTCACTGGCAAAATGTCAAATATCCATTTAACATGAACTACTAAAATATGTAAAGCTTAGAAATGTAAAACTACAAAGAATTCTTATTAGGAGAATATTGATTTAACTTAATCCAGTTTAGTTCCTTTGCAATACTTTAAAACTTAAAAGTGATGAGTTTCGAAGAATGCAAACTATTTCTCAGCAGTAAAAATATCATTTTTTTAAGGTAGACCTGCTAATGTCACTCACTATTCATGAACTTAAACTTCTGCTTAACTGTGCTGTGTTTATAAGGCTTTTATTTTTATTTTAATACTACAGATTTTTGGAATGCAACAGTATATTATGACAGATTTTATTTTTCTGAGGCAATAAAAGTAGATTATGTGCTAAAAAGCTGTTTAATGCTTTTATTATAGTCAGAGAACTAATAGCAATATAAATAATGTGACTGGATGTCTAAAGTGTTCTAAATAAAATTATGCCTCAACTTCTTTGCAGACAGTGTGGATAGACACAGCTTTTGAAGTGTTGGATTTGGACTTACACAAACATGGTCTGTTTTAATGTCCTCAGATGAGTTTTAATGAGGTCACAATCAGACCTCAGAACTTTCCTTTGGCTTACACGTGGGAAGGGAGTTAACTTAGGAAGGCCAGCAATTATTACATTAATAAGTAAATGTTGACTATGCATAATTCCTTCAATAGCTGATTAGAAATGGGGGTGTGAAGTCAGATGCGAGTTCTGTTTGCACATCTTAAACTTTGTTGTGTTTGTAATCATGGCAATTCATATTTAGATAGGCAGGTGGGGTACCTCTGGTTAGGCAAAAGTATCCTCACAGGGCAATGGGAAACTGTTTCTTGAAGTATCTGTTCTGTTTACTGATCAAACCTGTACTGTTGAGATTTAAAGTTTGGGTTTTTTTTAGTTTTTAAATTTGTGACTTTGGAAAATGAAGAAATTAGATTAGTTTAATGGTTATGATGGTTAATTGGAAATCACTACACAGCTGTGGAGATCAGTGGTTTTAGAGCTTGCAAATATCTTCAGTTTTTTGGTATATAGGGCTATTCTGGTATATCACGTATATTGTGCATATATATTATTCGGTGCCTAATTATGGAAATTTGCATCCAGCTCTATTTAGGTGCCTTTGGAAAATGTTGACTGTCTATTGAGAAAGTGACACTAGATGTGGATTTACAGAAGTGTTAATTATTTAGGTAAAATTTCTTCCATTTGTGTTTGAGCAGAGCCCCAAAGCTGGCTCTGCCAAGGTTGCTGCAGGCTGAGTAGCAACCCTGTTTATCTCAGCCTTGTGCTTTCCGCTCCCCTTTGCAAACGAGCAGCCGCTCCTTCTCATCCCCTGCAGGAACTGCGGGATGAGCAGCCCGCCTCTCCCTAACACAGTTCCCAAATAAGCTCAGCAACCTGCAGTGCTGAGTTAGAGTCAAAAATGTGCTTATGCAAATTCTGTGGAGATTTGGGGCTTTGTGGGGAGATCTCTGTAACAGATGTGTCAGGGCAGCTCAGAACTGCCATTTGCGGTTTGACACAGTGCATTTTCAGCAGAGATTTTCTTGAGGGAGGACTTTGGTTTTAAATCGGTGCTTTTAGATCATCTGGAAGAAAATGGCAATTTTCTACTTTTTTTTTTCCTTCTTTTTTTTAGGAAAATAGGTTTCATCCAAACACTATAATTCAACTTTTACATAGATGAATCTCCCTCTCTAGAGAAGACCTGAAGGCAGCGAATTACCTATAGAAATCACTTTGAGGTCAAAGTCCTGGAACTATGGTTACCTTTTCCATAATAAGTGAAAATGTATAACCTCCCACTGGGCATCCCAGTAGCCTGAGGAGGTATAGATAAATTAATTGCTCAATAGTGATATGCACAGAGCTTCACTCCTTTCATAATGCCTCTGGTAGTCCTATGCAACTGGGGAAAACTGGGAAGAGCCAGAATATGAATTTTTCTAGTGCCTGCCAGATGGCCATGCCAGCAAAAAGTTTTTCGTGTTACACAGGGCAAGAGCACAGCTCTGCATCAGGCCCTGTTCCTTGACTTGGGTGTAGAGAGATGAAACACTGTGTGATTGTTCCACTGCAGCTACTTCTCCTTTTTAGCCTAGTCTCTGCTAAACCAGAAGAATAGCTTGTCCAGTAGAGACAAGAAGGAACATGAAACAGTACCTGTACATCAAATCTTCTACATCTCTGCCCAGCTAAAAATGCATCAGTTGTTCTCTCTGATGGTGGTGTTGAAGGATCACATTGTTTATACATAAAGATTTGTCAGTGTGTGTGTGCAAGTCAGTAGATAAAAATGCATTAAAAATGAACCCAACCTGAAAATATTAGTCTTTTACTTGGAGTTGCATCCATAAAATGTGTTCCAGCTAAAATCTGTGAAGATGCTTTAAAAAAAAAAAAAAAAAAATCCCCCTCACTGAGCTTATTGCATCAGACTAAACCTTAACCATCAAAACAATTAAAATGTTGACTGCACATAAAATGTACTATGGCCAGTACAAATTTCTATGTATAGCACTCACTTGGAAGTGGTGAGCTCTCTCTAATAAATTACGACACCTGTGGTTTATGTATTACATTTTCTTCTCCACTGACTTAAAATATGGATAGCCCAGTGATTTCAATTAGGTTTGTACTTGCACCTTGCAAAGCTAAATTGGGCCAGAGCCTGGCTTGCCATTTATTTTTCTTTCATCCTATAGTAAACAACGCTGTTCAAAGATTGAAAAGCAGTTGTACTTCATTTTATCTTTGCTACAGGGAAGGAATGAGGAAGCTGGCAGAAATTGCAGAGCAATTGTGAGACAGGGCTTCCAGCTTTGAGGTTTCTGGACTCTGTTCTGTAAAGCAGGGAAGACTAGAAAGCAGTGCCTTGGATAAAACTAAACCAAACCCCTCTCTTACTTAGTACATCTCAGGTGATTGTCTTGAGCTGTTGACTCACTCATCAGTTCTAAGCCCCACAGGGTGCTGCCTAGTATGCCCAGTGCAAACATTTTGCTCTGTGTTCAGCTGCAGGGTCTTTATTTGGGAGAAACTCAGAGGGATGTTCTTCCTTTCCCCAGAGATTACCTTCTGAAATGCACAAGGTTGTGTTTTGTCTCTGCTGCAGATATTTTTAAGCTGATTCCATTGCAAAGCATCTCTTTCTCTCCTCAAATCCTTTATACAAAACCTTTTGTGTGCTTGAGAAAGAAGTTTGGTTTGGTATAAAGTGCGTTCAGGCTTCATAAACAATTATTTTATCAAGGCATGGCTGCACAGGAGATATTCTGTTTTCCTTCTCTGTTTTGAGGAGACTTTCATCACACTTGTTTTGTACTGTAAGATAATAGAAATAGCTTATTTTCCTTTGTACAGGAGAACAAAACAAAACATGGTGATAGGAAGATGGGAGGAGGTGTCATATTACAAATTTTTGTATGAAATAATATCATCTCCTCTTCCAGTTTGATTTAAAGTAGAACCACCTGCTGATAGCTCAGATTGTGTCCTAAATCACTTTGCTTTTGGTACATAAAAATGTCAAGAATGAATATATTCATTCTGATATGTACTTAAAATGTTTTATTAGCGAGAATAGGGAGTTTTTCAGAATTTGAAAAAGATAATCTTATAACCACAATAAGGTCTAAAGATGTCTAGGGACTTTCTAGACTAGAGGATTGTTGATACCAGCCTATGATAACAGTGCATTATTGATTTTCTTTTAATTTTGAAACATATTTTTCAAGGTGTTTCATCACTTTCTTGGAACCCTGTGCAGCTGGGATTTGGTGGGGGTTTTTTAAGTTGAAGAATGAAAAATATAACTCTATATGTTATACACAGTTGACAGTGATAGATGGTAGTGTGGCAAATAGGAAGAATATGTTATTGGGAGCTTTTATGAGTCACTGACTGCATCCCTGCTGAGTGACTGGCACCAGGTACATTCCCCAGGAGAGGAGGGGACTTGGGGTACTTTCAGCATTCACCTTTTGTTGGACAGTTTGTAGCTAGTAATAAAACCAGTATTAATGTAAACTTCATGGGCTATATTAGATCTAGAGATTACCATCTAGGTTTGTTTCCTGTTACATTAAGCACTACATAAAGATGTAACAGCACACTGTTATATATATATATATGGCATATAGCATACTCACATATATTATTATATATGTGGATATTTCCCTTCAGAGTGGTGGAGAGGAAGGGTAATCTTAAAAAAAAAGTGAATTTCCCACTTTCACATTCGCCAGCTAGAAGTGGAAATGGAGAAAACAATACTGCAAGTAATACTGGTGCTCAGATTTCTGGAGGAAAGGGGACTTCTATATCTGGCACAAGTTTCTTTGTAGAAAACAGATACATTTTTTGTATGTAATGAGAAGTTTTTTGAGGGCCATAAAGACATAGTACAGTGACTGCTGTAGCCAGGTGGGGGTCAGCCTCTTCTCCCAGGCAGCAGGACAAGACAAGAGGAGACAGCTTGAAGGTGTGCCAGAGCAGGTTCAGGTGGGACATCAGGAGAAATTTGAAATGGACTGCCCAGGGAGGTGGTGGAGTCACCATTCCCTGGAGATGTTCAAGAAACAACTGGACATGGCACTTAGTGCTGTGGTTTAGTTGACAAGGTGGTGATCAGTCAAAGGTTGGATTTGGTGATCTTGGAGGTCTTTTTTAACCTTAATGATCCTGTGATTCTGTGTGACTGTGATGGTGGGGGTGGAGCAGTTCAAGTATTCCTTCCTTCCAGAGAATATGAGCTGTTGAGTCAGCCATACTTTCATTGCCTTGGCAGAGTCACAGAGGACTGCAGTTAGGAGACCATGTTTTTGGGATACAAATATGTCCATGGCCTTTTTGTTTTAGTCATTTGTTACAGGCTGCTTTCCTAAAAGAAAGCAGCCTGTAAGAAGCCTAAAAGAAGATTGTAGGTGACACGGGTCCCTGTCTTGAGCCCCTACACTATACTTTTATATTTTATTTTATTCTACTTTTATGATAGAGTTTAGTTGCAATTCTTGATGGGGAGGAGGTAAAAAGGGCTATCCTTTACCAACATAGCAAAACTTTGGAAATGTAGACATTTCTGTGGTTTAAAGTAAAGGATTAACACATCACAACTCTTAGTGTTTGTGTTTTCTGGGTAAGGAGCAAAAATGACAAGCTCTGGCTCAGTTTTGGCATTCTTGTTTTGTAAATAACCTATTGACTTACAAAGCTGCCCAGCTCCTGGGAGGACCTGGCCTGTCTCTCAGGTCTCTGGACCATTAACAGGGTACACCAGGACGAGGGCTGCAGCCCTTGAATGTTTCTATACCAAAGGAAGAGGAGGCAAGACAGCAGGAGGGGGCAAAGTCTGCATGAGAATTACATCTCAAAACAATGCTTCATTGGTTTGCTTCTAAGAGTTGCTGTATGGTTGCATTTTATACAGTGACAGGTAGGGTGGAGTGTGCTTACCAAGTGATGTAACTTCAACAAAGGCTTTTTTTGGTGTGGAAGATTTTACCAAGGGCTGGGTAATTTTGTCTTCAAGCAAGAAAGATATAATTGAATTGTAAAAAGTACTTTTTCAGGTTGGTTCTTTAACTCTGGCAGTATTTTTTTAGTTGTTTCGTAATCCCAGAATCCCCTGTGACCATGTTATGGAATTGCTGAAAATGCATCCTATCCTGTTGTGTTAGCACATGGTTTTGGACATAGAAGTTTGAAGGTCATCTGTGGGTAGTCATGAACAGCAAGCATTCTCAAGTATGTGTGTTTGTTAGCAAATGAAATGTGGGAATGAATTAGAAATTATACTTATTTTAATACATAGTAAAGTAAGGATATGAAATGGATACAATGATAGAATCTATTTCTTGCCAATTATCAGGAGGTGATTTGTCTTCTCCTCTCACAGTATAATAATTCATGGATTTCTTTTGGAGAAAGGGGTACTTTATTTCTAAAAAAAAAAGAGTATATGTCTGTGTTTGTGCTGTTAGTGTGTAGTGTGGTAGGAATTACAGCAGTATAATTGAAATGCTGCAGTGGTTGTTTGCATAATTTGGCAGTGTATAAGTTATGGGAATCCTGGGCAGCAGAGGCTTAATATGCATCATTAGACACCATTATTTTTCTTGGTAGAAAGCTCAGTTTTATCAGAGATTTTGCAGTATTTAAAAAATGGGTAATTTTCGTTACTGTTGTAAGAATAATCTTTTTTATCATGGTATATAGATTGTGTTATATGGTTACATTGTTACCAAAGAATAACAGCATAAGAAGAGACATGGAGTAGATTCCTCCAGTAGGTATGAATATTGTGATTTGGAGCAACACAAGTGTCAATTTTACCTACTCTAGAGAAGTGGTGTATCTTTGCAAAGAACTCCAGGGTGTCATACAATACTCTTTAGAGATGGGCTTGTATATCTGAGGTGTTTGTGCAAATTGACAATGCGCTCACAGTGTTTTTACCCAATGCAGGATTTTATTTTAACCTTAAGCTTTAGGTAACTTATTGCTGCCAAAGGCAAACAGACCTGCACACAAAGATCCAAAACAGGCAATGAGATTAGCTTCATTCCACCTCACGTAGAGCTGCCCTTCAATCAACTTCCTTTGGTGAGGGGATACAGTGCTATGAACATACATGTCTTGGAAAGCATATTTGCTTCGTATTCTATTTTATACCACAAGCCTTTAACACTTCACTGTAAGGCTAATGTCTGCTATTCTGACTGAACCATAGAGTAGCTTGAGTTGGAAGGGACCTTTAAAGGTCATCCAGTCCAATTCCCCTGTAATGAGCAGTGACATCAACTAGACCAGGTTGCTCAGAACCCCATCCAACCTGGCCTTGAATGTTACCAGGAATGGGGCATCTGAAACCTCTCTGGGCAACCTGTTTCAGTGCCTCACCACCTCCAGAGTAAAGAATTTCTTCCTAACATCTAATCTAAACCTACCCTCTTTTAGTTTAAAGCCATCTCCCTTTGTCCTATCGCTGCGTGCTCAGGTAAAAAGTTCCTCTCTGGCTTTCTTGTAGGCCCCCTTTGGAAAGCTTTGGAAGGCTGAATGCAGGAGCTGGTGTGTCTTGTCTCTGCATGAGCACGTGAGAACAATGACCATCCTTCGCAGAGTCTGAGGTCTCACCATTCCTGGAAACAGGGATAAACTTTGGGAGCATCCCCTGGAATAACCAGGGAGTGCTGGTATTTTGCTTTCACAAGTCACTTAGCCTATTCCTGTTTCCCCCATCTATAACACATATTTTATAGCCATATGTTGTTCTTCTCTTTTAAAAAAAGCAGCTAGAGAAAGCTGAGGGTCTGCAAAGTTATTTCTGTTACGAGGGAAGATGTGACAAGACGTGTGGGTTTGATGCCAGCAGTTTATTTTTAAGAGGGTACAAATTTTGTGGTTAATCCATCTTTGAATGGAGGAGGGGCTGCACTGATGGGCAGGTTTCTGGCTCGTAACCCTCTTGGTTTTGAAATAAAACTTCCTCAGAGTACTAAACACCCCTCCCTGATCACTTAACTAGAGCTTTAGGCTCAGACTGGAGCCTCGCAGCCACCTGGCTGTGGTGCCAGCTCCAGAACAACAGGGCTTCTCATCGGCACAGGCACACCCTCTTCCCCCCTAGTCTGTCAGCATTTCTCAGTAACCTTCCAGACAATTCTGTTTGAAATTCTCTCCTAATTTCATTCATCCACCTATTTTGCTTAATTGCCAACTTTTTGATGAAGTTTGTCCCAGCCTATTTTTATAAATATTTTAACGCTGTGCATTTTTTAAATCCTGCCTTTGTTGCTTCCAGGGGCAGACGGTCATGTTATACTGTTTGTCTAATTCAGGTTTTTTGTTGTCCTGAGTAACCAACATTGACATTTCCTATAAAAATTAAAAAGCATTTTCTAAGTGCCACAAATTCAGGAGAGCAGCAATCCGTGTTCTTTCTTTGCCATTTATTATTTAATGCCTTTTCATTGTGCCTCTGCACTTTAGATATTACTCCTTTCTAAGCAAAACTATCCCAGCTTTGTCATTGTAAGAGAGTTCATGAACACCCTGGACTATTCTCATTGCCTTCTCTCAGTCCATTCTCTGAGTCAGATGTTGTAGTCATGCTTTGCTCCATTGAAACTTCACCCTCTGATTCTGTCTTAAACTATCATCTCTGCTATTCAAAACATTTTTCAAATTCGTATTTATCAGACCCCATCCTTGTGTTCACCAATGGGAAGATACTTCACTTTCT
Organism: Pachyramphus minor; assembly: GCA_013397135.1. Lineage (NCBI taxonomy): Eukaryota > Metazoa > Chordata > Aves > Passeriformes > Tyrannidae > Pachyramphus > Pachyramphus minor. Next base: position 580,482 of record VYXB01006840.1, read on the forward strand.
TCCTGGCTACATGAAACTATTTTAAGCTGAAGGGGGGTTTCAGGCTTTTACCTCCAAATATAGAGTGTTTTTCTTGTATGACTTTTTTAACATTCAAGGTTTACCTGATATTTTTAATAATCTTTCATCTTGATAGAGCCTTTATAGTTTTTATAAATGTTTCCACTATTCATCAGCAGTTCTTGATTATTAGCTTACATTTTAATTATTTATGTTTATGGCCAGATTATATAATTGTCATCTGACATAGTAAGCAGAGACTTCAATAATCGGTAACTTTTCATAAAATTTCAAGGAATAAATTCATGTCAAGAGACTTCTGATATCACTCAAATTTCCCTTTTCAATTGTATTAAAGGGGAGAGAAATGTCCATGAAGCTGTAGTGAATGAATCTCCTAATCTTAAATAAATAAATCCTAAATCAGAGTAGGAGTTTTTCAAACTGATTTTTTAGTGATTATTTTATATTCAAATAGTAAACATTAGCTAAAAAACTGGATGAAACTTTCTGAAATATATTAATATATTTGTCTTTATGTAGTAAAAATATCTTCAAATAATAAAGGAAACAAAAAAGTATTTCCTTTAAATAACAAAATATCTCCATACAGTAAAAATAATTTTTTTAAATGCAATGTTTTCCTTTCTCTCTGTTAAGTAGCTTTTGATAATCAAATAATTTCCCCTGTTCTCTAGCCACTTACATTTTCAGTGATTTTCAATGTGAGACTTTGTCAAAAGGATTTGGAAACCCAAATAAATTATATCAACTGCTTCTCTTTTATCCATTTTATCCATTACTATGCTTGTGCAGTCTGACCCACTTTGAGAAGTTTATCAGATGAGAAAGAGTTACATGAAGTGGTATAATAAAGACCAAACTACTGTCTAAACGTATCTTCAAGCACCATAATGGAAAGTGGGACTCTTCAGATCACTGTAAATTAAATTGATTAATAATACATCATGTTAAAATGAATTTTTCATGGTTTGGGAGCTAATGTTCTCAATTATTCAACAATGCAAAATGTAGGAAACTTGCATATAAACAGCATGCAAGAGTTGATCCATTAAATCTTTATTTAGAATACAAAATAATTTTTTTAATATGCTAGGGCAATTTTGCTAAAAATATCAGCTACTTTGGGGGGCAAAAAGTCAGAAATCAAATTGGTCATGTACATACTGCACAAGTATCCTCTCTATTATAGCAATAGCACACACACTTTAAATTAATCATTTATATTCACAGTTTTCCCATATTTTACTTCTTCAGTGGTAGGAAATAAAAATTTTATTCCACACAGTGAATGTCATAGCTTCTGGAATACATTCACAATGCTGAAACAGAAAGTTCTACCGTCTTCTGAAAATGTCTTTGTTGATAAATTTTTAGACAATTCCATTTATAAATATTGATGTTACATTCTGTGCATCTTTCTTGGACCCTGATTCCGAATCATAATCCTGTGTGCTTAAATCTTGGGGTGTTTTAGTTGAACCAAATTTCAAGAATTGTGAATCCTTAAATATATGTCCAGAAAGGATATTTTTTGTTTAGTAGGTTTGGTTTGTTCATTGTTTTTACCATATAGCTTCAATTAGGCTTAAATTTTTTCACAGGTTTTCTGAATGTGATCAATTACATTGGAAAATAAATTGATCCTAGTCCAGGTACTAATCTCAGCAATGACTGTGGAATTTTGGAGTATCCCACCATGAAGTATTAGCAGTATGAGCTTCTGCATTGTCCTTCTGGGCATTGTTTATTTTCATTCTTTTTTGATGAACACATGCTAAGGGCAGTACTAATGCTGAGCACATGTAACATCTGAGTGCTCCAAGGCATTCAGTGTTTCAAAAGGTTTGGCCTGTAGAACTAAGAGATGGGAAACACTTGTGTGTTTGTCTAAATCGTCTTTATATTATTCATGGGCAGTTCCCTAGGGGGTATTTTTTAAGAATAGATGCCCTGGCCACCTCCTTTGTGCAATAACCTTTATCTTTGGTGAGGGATTAAAACCTAGAGTGATGGCAAGACTCAATTCTGTTGTCTAGTATCACATTAAGTAACTCAAAATTAAGGCCTCCACTTATGGGCTAATTTTTTTCTAAATGATTCTCTATTGATACCTTGTATTTACAGAAGTAGGGGCCTTATTTCTCCTTTTCCACAGTGCTAGATAGATTATGTAGCTGAGATGGCAGGTGTAGTAAACTATCATTCAATATCCTTAATCCCAGAAGCATATTCTCCATGGTGACATCTTTGCACCAGTAACAAGTTCAGTTAAAGTCTGTCAGTCTACTCACACAGAGGTGCACTCACATGCAATATGTTATTTATAAAGCAAACAAACAAACAAACCAGCATGAAGTAATTGAAACAAAGGTATTCTCTGCAGGAGTATTTCTCGTGATAAACAAAATTCAGATAATTCTCCATTTTTCCTTCTCCCTTGAATCTCTGCTCTCAGCCTCATTAAGATGTTTGTGCACCAGTGAGATGTTTTGTCCACCAGGAACTATGATGTTCCTGGACACACATCAGTGTAATTGTCTTGAGGTTTTTGGTGTGTTTAGTTTTGGTTTTATCCCCCTCCGACAGTGACAGAATTATTTAGAGCAACCAGAGAAAAACCTACTTAAAATCTGGGAATTGTATTTACTCTTTTTGACATAGAAATACAGAGATAACTGATTTGGATTTGAGAAAAATTAATCATTCTCTGAGAATAAGAAGACAGGTAGGGAACTTATTCTGCGTGACCCCTATTCAGCATCAAAGATTGATGGTAAAGTTCTGGAGGAAAAAAAATAATATTTTTCCATGAGCATGAGTGAATAGTTTCCTGGAGAAACAAAGATGCATCTGGGTTTTAATGTTAGTTTCCTGTGAACCAGGGTCTGAGGGGGAGACCTTGTAGCTCTCCTCACTCAGCCTGTTGGGATCTCTCTTAGTGGACTTTCCAAGCTGCAAAATATTTTTAGTGCATAATGAGATGCAAAACAATATAACCTTGAGAGGTGGGATTTTTGTGTTTATCTGTCCTTCAAATCTATTAATTATGAAAGAAATCTCTTCCCATTTTTCAGTGTACCTATTTCAGGAACAAATTGCAGATGTATAGATAGATGGAGACCCAGGTGCCAGGGTTATAGTAGCCTGCCCCATTCCACACAGGACAATCTGTTCAGAAACAGCATTTAAACCACAACATTTGGAACTCGAATCCAGACACCAGGTTGCTCTCAACCTTGCTATCATCAATCCTTCTATCATGCTTCTCCATCAAATCCCTCTTCCCTCAATATATTCCATTGCTGTACTGTTACCAGAGCTGATTCTCAAGTGCAGATTTAAAATTGAGATTGCATGAGTAAGAACTAGCCACACTATTCACTGATACCTATTTATCTCGGGCAAGATCTCTTAGCTCTGTAACATTTGTCAAAGCTCTGTTGGCAATGTAATCTAGAGCAATCATTTCTCTTCTGTCACTGCAAACTCTGCCTGGGAAACTGTAAACCTGAAGCAGACTTCTTGGAGAGCAGGGCTGAGCAAAAACTGAACGACTGGGAACTGCTGAATGTCAGCAAAGGTTACACAGTCATTTCTCATGTCACTTTGACAGGTGTGGCACTCGCACGAGAGCCGGGAGCAAGGAGGGGGAGTGCAGGACAGGGATCCAAGGGTGCATGGGGAGAGCCGGGAAACAGACCATTAATCAAGGGCAGAACATGGGAAAGCTCCATGTTCCAAAGTGGGGTGACCTTTAGGAAATATCTAGTTAAGCACCATGATTAATGTTCTATGTTCATTTCTTAATCAGTTGCGTTATTTATTGCTTAAGTGGGTACAAATAAACAAAAACAAAGTTAAGAGGAATGGCTTTTTAAAGTCAACATAGAGTGGTTCCGTTCAGTTGCTAGTTCTGGTTTTAGATATAGGACAATTAACACCCACTTTGCGCACTTTCAGAGCATGCTTTTTGATGGTGCTGATAGGCACTGTGTACACAGCAAGATTATATTAAATTGCTAAAAGAAAAGGAGATACATATTCTTGCCCTGTTGATTCATGAGATGTTTTACTGTATGAAGTGTAAAATCACTGAACCTCAGGTTAAATATTCAGTGTGATTTGGGGTCTTTTAGTCATAGAAATCCTATTAAGAGAGAGAGGGATCATACAGCTAAACCGCTGTAAATGGCACTGAACGGTTACCTCTAGTGTCCTGTAATGATCTTAATAATGGAGAAGTCATTTGATATTCATTGTCGAGCCATTGATCATAATGGATTCATTCATTATTAATGTGGCTGTAACAGTGTTGAAAGACCTGTTGCAAAGTGAGCAGGAAGATTAGTTTTGCAGAGGAAATGTTGAGGTAGCTTGAGATCAATAATCTTACCTGCCATGCCAGCAGTATTGCTACAGAGGAAGTTAAGTGATGTCAGTGGTTGGTTGACTCTTCAATAAGTTCAAAGAGAAAAGAAAGGAAAAAAAAAAAAAGGAAATTGGTAGGAGGAGATATTGAAGCTGTATTGGGAGCCTAAATTCTCTAGACTCAAATATTACTACCATAAATTCACATAGGTTGCTATCCATTATCATCACTGGTTTGAGGATCATATGCCAGCTTTGGTCCCACAGAAGCCTGTGAGCTGCAGGCAGCTAAAATAGGAGATAATAAATGTAAAAGGACCTCCAGGGTTAGAAAGGAACCCTTGGACCAGCTCTGCACATGCGGTTGTCACCCACTTTTGGTAGAAACTGATGTTCCTTTTAACCCAAAGGGTCATTGTTAGTTGATAGCTCTACCTATGTATTCCTGATAATTTTCCCATATCCCAATCAATGATTCAATCTGGTTTTCAAGTATCTTTGCTCTACTTTTTCTTCATAATTGTTCTTGCCTTTCTGTATCATCTTCAATATGTATAAAGAAATGCACGACCACACTACTTCCTAGAATAACTATTTTACTTAAAATATTTCCAAAAGACCTGCAGGATGCAGTAAGTCAGTAGCCCCTTTCTGGGTGTCTCCCCTTGTACTTCCCAGATTGCTTCTTACTTTGCCAGGCAACAAAAAGACAGATTTGGTTATTGAGGTGAGTGAGACTAACAGATCACAGTTTTACCCCTTGTGTTTTTTTCTGAGGTATCAAGAGCTCTGAAAAGACTCTGAACAACAATTTTCGTGGTGTAGTTAACTAATTAAAACAGTAAATTTTTTACCAATATCTCACTTCCACTTCCTTTGTCTTTTCAGATGGCTATTTATTTATTTATGCTATTGGGAGAAACCAGACCTTGTTAAAAGCAGCGGTGGAAGATTAGTTTTCAACATTGGTTTAAAATTCAAGTGGGAAATTCCTCTTTGATATACTTTGCTTAGCAGTCCTCTAGGTCTTCTCAGAGTTACTTTTGCCTGAATTTGTCATCGTGGTGAGTTAGAATGTTACCTGTGCCACATCTTTGACTGGTATGAGCTAGACAGAAGCTTGGCATCTGACTCTTCTATTTTCATATTTCACTGAAACTGCACACCAGGGACTACACTGACATTTTGTGTTTGTTTTTTCCATATACTCCTCAAGTGTGTGGACTATGATAAAATTAAAACTGGTTTTGAAACCGGCATGTGAATGGCATTTTGCCACATAATCCTTGGAGAGAAAATATAACTTTATTTTATTTTTTGTTTAGAAGAAACCAGTGTTCCTTTCTGCACTATTCTTTCTCTTCTGTTCTCTCTAAAAGACTAATCAGTCAGGACTTATTGGTCACATCCTGTTTTTGAGACAACTGAACTCACTCCATTTTCTCAGCGCTGAGCTCCAACCTTTGTATTTCTGCCTATGCTGTTGTAGGATCACTTTGACTTCACATACTGTTCACCTTGATGCTAAGGTCCATCTTCAGCCTTTGTGATTTGTAGAATGCCCTCAGTTGGAAGGGGACCCACAAGGATCATCAAAGTCCAATTCCTGGCCCTGAACAGAACAAGCTCAAGAGTCCCACACCATGTGCCTGAGAGCATTGTCCAAACGCTTCTTGAGCTCTTGGTGCTGTGACCGCTGCCCAGGGGAGCCTGTTCCAGACTAATTTTGTAGCTTAACCATGTAGAACATTATTTAAGTTAAAGCAGTAATGTCAGTCTTTATGTTCAGTGGATGTAGTTCTTCAGTAAGTTAAGCAAAGTTCATAAGAAATGCTGCCTGTTTGGCTGAACTCAAACACACCCCACAGGGGAGATGCTGTAAGGGCTCTCCAGAGAAATGTGCACAGGTATCTTTATAGCTCTTTCTTCTCCAAATAGAATTCTAAATTTTCAGCACTCAAATCTTACTTATGTTGCAGCCAAGTATTATTTCTTCTGTAGCTTCTTAAAGATAGAGGGCAACTAAACCTGTCCTGATATGCTCAAAAAACATGTTCTCTGGTAATTTCAGACAAAATTAGGTGGTTTCATTTTCTCCCCCTCTTTGAGCAGAAATACTTTTATATCAGAGCAATGAAACATCTGTCTAGGAAGATTTTAAGGCTGCAGACTAGCAAAGCAGCAGACTGAAGGCATTTTTCAAATGCTATTCATACCTTAGGTATTAAAACAAATTATAATTTTCTTCATACTTTGATAAAGAGTGAACTGATGGAGTGGTTATTTTTATGAAGGTATGGTGGATAGGAGATAGTAAAGTCAAGTCTTGATTTGTCCCCTTATGTTTTTCAAAAATATACAGCAACATTCTATAGCCCAGCACAAATAGGTAGATTATGAGGATTTTTAAATAATGCTCAGCTCTGAGCATTATGGCACTGATTTTTGCTGTAAAAATCAGTTCAAACTCATTGATACACATGTAAAACAGCCCTGTATGCAGGTAAAAACCTAATGTGTGTAGATACAAATAAGTTAAAATAAATAAATAGCAGAAAAAATACAACAACAAAGCACAACTTGACTTTCATTCAAATGAATCTTAGTAGGTGAAATCTTTGAGTGGCTATCAAAATAACTAAAACTAAAAATTTCTTTCAAACAATAAAATCCATACCCATTTGAAGCAAGCTTGAAGTTAGGCTGGTAATTGCATAGTTCTGTAAATGCAGGAGTTGAACTAATTCTCCAAAAGCTGCTGTTTCAACATTCCTGGACAGAAAACATAGCCCATGCATCAATTCATTAACTTGTTCTCTTGCATGCCTGCATGTCTGCCGTCTGCTAGAGTGGCATTTTGCCCACTCTAGGAAAAACTGTTTCATTTTCTGCCGTGTACAAATATCGACTTGCTTTCTAGAGAAATCCTGAAAACGTACAGCTGTTATTTCTGGTTTTTTCTTTCCACACATTTCCTCTTTTCAAGCGCTGGCACTCTGTGCTTTCATTGGAAGAATAATGGTTTAGCCTTAGTCTTTTCCCCATTTGCCAAAATCTTTTCTTAGCATCCAATATTCAGCTGCCCCTGGTTGACCAAGAATTCCACAGATTCGATGGTACTGACTGTTCAGCTGGTGATTTTAGAGTTTAAACATAAGCTTGGCTTATCTTTCACGTGGCCACAACAGGATGAGACAAAACACTGTCCCTGTGCTCCCTGACAGTCAGCTGACAACCTGTCCCTGCTAATGTACCTATCAATGTATCTAAAACAAAATGATGCATAAGCTTTTTGTTATAAAAATAAGCTCACAGACAGGTTTCTTAGTCTTAGGGATGGCAATGATGAATGTTCATGCTATTTTGCTGAACCCCCAGCCTGCTCCAAACCTCCCAGTTTTGATTCCTGATGTCATGTTGCCTGTGAAAGCTAAATGACCTGTTTTGTTCTCAACTTAAAATGCATTCCCACCTCCGTTGGCTCCACATTTGGTAGTAAATTGCATGATTTCATGTGAAATAATTTCCACAGCATACATATCCAATTAAAATTGCAACAGCAAAACAGGTAACTGGCATATGGCTCACATGAGGTCTCTTCATCACAGTGCTGAACTTCCACTTGAATAAAGAATTGCCAAGAGGGACAGTAATGCCCCTATAGAAAAGTGACATATACAGGAATAATTGCAGGATGTGTGCACTGTGTGCCAAATGGGGCAGTAAAATGGAGGTTTCACAAGTGCCTGAGTGATCTGTGAGTGCAAGGGGAGCTGAGAGGCCCAAGCAGGAATGGGCTCACAGGGAAATATCAGTCAGCTAAAGAGCAGCTTTTGCTGTGAATTTGAATCTCAGTGGCATAATTTCCTTGTTTGTCACAGAGGATCAGATTTGACTGATGATCTGTGGAGGTCCCTTTGAGATCACTGACAGGTATATTTAATTAGAGGCAAAGATTCTGTGGAAGCTGAGTGAGGAGTTGTGATTCTCTCTGTGTCAGTGGAATTCCTTTCTTTATCCCAGCTGCATTGCACAGAGGGATTGTGAGAGGAATTGCACCCAGGCAAACTCCTGGCTGCACTGGAAGTTTCAGCCTCTTAGTTTTCACTAGCAATAGTGTCAAACAACAGGGACTGAAAGGATGGTCTTAGTCTTAGATATGTTTTGGGAGTGGTTGCAGACCAAGGAGTGGTTAGTGCATGTGCTTGGACTAGGAAGAAGATGGGTCCATTTTAGATAGTGGCTAGAGTAAAAATTTATGCATGAGAAAAGGAGGCTGTTGACCAGAGAAGCTGAGAGAAGTGTCCTGGGACTGACTCCCTTGCAGGATTTTCTCTCCCCTGCAGATCCTCCCCTGCTTCTTTCCCACATTAAAGCTGCATGTTCACTCCACCTACCATCAGTCATCCTGCTAATCATGCTTGCTCTTGCTTTTTCCAACTCCAGACTCATTTTTTCTGTCTGTCATTCCAATACCAATTTGCCAGAGGTATAGCATTTGCACACAGGGGAATTCTCATTTGCAGTTATTAATACAAAGTGCAAAAAGAGAAAGTTCAATAACAGAAAGGCCCTTTAGCATTGGCTGATTGCTGGAGCTATTTATTGTAGCTGTGGTAAAGCTCAATATTTAATATATACCTGGTAAGAAGTTTGGCAGACAAGTGCAGATACTGTATGTTTATTAGAGGTGTAACCAATAAATGCTTAGCAGCACTACAGTATTGTGCATATTTGCATTTTATGTTGCATTATATATTTAGATACGTGGTGCTCTGTATGTAAACACACACATAAAAATGGCTTTGTGTTCACTAAAGGTACCTACACAATTTGCAGAGATTATGAATCAGTTGATGGTGTACTGAGGCCTTTTAAAATAACTGTGCTTGGAACAGCTTTCAGAAGCCCATTCCATATAGAATGCAATTTAAATAATTTATACTTTCTGAATAAAAATATTTGGTGCATACCCATGTGTTTACATGTATGCAGGCACACATGCACATGTATATATTTATAAGTGCATAATTAATTACATCTACCCTTCCAAAGAGGCTTCCCAGAACCAGAGTCTAAAACCTTTTGCCTTTTTAGCTGGAGTGCACACTCATCCATGGCCATTGTTTATATGAAGGCAGTAAATAATGCTTATGCCAATGGCAAGAAATAAATCTCCAGAGTGCAAGGACGGACTCTTTCTTGTGGGGAAAAGGGTGCTGTTGATAAATTTTTCGAAGGTCATTTTTGTGGAGGAGACTCAAAGCAGCCGCTCCAAACTGCCAGCCTCGAGATTTCTCTTAGTGCACAGCTGAAATGGGATCTTCACTGAGCAATGAGCAGGTTTTTTCAAATGCATCTGGTGGTCCAAATGTACTGTAGTGTTTTACATATGCTGGCACAGCATGCAGTGGCAGGCATGAGGCAATATCAATGATTGGTCCATGCTGATCTGACTACACTTCACTTATATGGAAAAACAAAACCCTCAAAGCATGCAAAAGAATACTGAGATCAAAGAAAAGACCTTCATGAGATTCACATACTTCTCTCATTTTGGTTTCTGTTCTGTCCACTGGGATTGTCAGTATTTAAAATGAAATCTTTACATGTCAATAAACCTCACACTGGTGACTGTTATAAAAACAATGGTAATAAAATGATAAAGTTCGTGGACTGAGAAAACCATTAATTGAAAAATGACAACTGGAGATGGAGCAACTAGATAAAAGGAAACACAAGATGTATTGCAATCAGACTATCAGTCTACCATTAGTGTAGCTAATGAGGAAGATGGACCAGATTTAGGATGCAGGTAGGAGGCTAGAGGTGTGGCCAAACAGGTACTTTGAGAAGCTGCTGTGAGGACAAAAAAAAAAAAAAAAGGACTTTCCTAATGGGCTGTAGTAAAGATAGGAAATAATTATCAGTTTGGATGACAATAGCTCTCAGTGCAGTTCATTTTAATGGTTCAGGGATGATCACAATAAGGAATTTTTTGAGATAAGGCGCAAACCAAGTAGAAAGTTTTCCTCATACAAGTGAATGTGACTATACCTATATATCTCCATTGGCTGTCTTGGCAAAAGTGAGAGTTACTAATCTATGGGGCAGTTAAAAGCTATGTTTTTGTTTCTGCTGCAAGGAGTTTTCTTATAACTATGCAAGATGGAAAATAAATTAGTAATGATAATAATAAATTAATTTTATAACTGTTTCCTAGGAACGTTATCTCTTTGTGGCATATGCAAAACAATAATTTAACAATTGCTGTAGTTAATTATAATTATAGCATGTAAGATTTTAGAGAGATGTTTCACATGACATTTTCCTGTGTTTTAAATACATGACCCTCTACATACTTTTTTCAGAATTTGCATTGGTTCTATGATATATTAATAAAACCCTAATTACCAAGAGAAAATTATACCTAGAAATATTTAACAAGGTATTATTGAGTAACTGCTTTGAGTAATTTTTCTGATACAATTAAAAAAATAATTTAAAATCATGTTAAAGTACATGGCTTTTTCTAAGAAATGATTTTCCAGTTTGCAAAGACATATTTTCAATCTATGGGTAGGATATAAAGATATAAAAATCAGTGGATTATGGCATATATTTACATGGTATTTATTTTGAAAGGGAACTTGTATCAATGTTAGTTTCTAAACGTGTTTTTGTAAGATCAAGACAGATTTTTACTGAGTATCTTTTCAACATGCTCTGTACAAATACGTCTATAATAGTAATTTTACATAATTTGAATATGTGGTCTTTGTAATGTCCAAAGGAATAACAAAACAAGAGTGTGTTACTGGTGTGTGTTGTACAATGGTACCTGGTAGGTTTCAGAGAGTGAAAACAAAAATTTTCTTATTTGAATACTCAGGAGCACTGCCCAATATGCTCATTAAAATATCTAAATTAGATCATTCCTCTAAAATCCAGTGTATTCTTCCACACAGAGTCATTCCCTCCTTCATTAACCTAACATTAATGATTTCATAAAGTCCAGAATGTTGAAACATGTTACAGAAGACAATTAACAGAAAAATACATTTTCTAAAGAATAATTTGGAAAGAAAATCCCAAGTTCTGTCCAAAGAAGGGTTGTTATCTATTGCTAGAAAAATAATTGGTTCTATTGTATGGAATCTCATTACAGCTAAAAATATTCTAGTCACTATTTCAGTGATAAAAGGCTAATCAATTTTATTTTAGAGCCTAAATATGTTAGGAAGTATGCATCCTGTAAGAATTTGCTGGAATTTGAGGTAGAGAGGGATCTCTCTTGAGCTGGTGTAAAGGGTCTTCAGGCTGATTTGAGGAAAAGCCAGGGCCAGTGAGAAGCAATTTTCCACTGTGGCCAGCAGATGTGGTCAAGCATCCTTTTCATCAGCAGCCTTGTCTGTAGAAAGGGGACTGTGAGGAAAAGGTGGGATGGGAAGGGTGCATCTCCTTCTCAGTTTCTTCTGAGCAGCTTGGGGTCTTCCTTAAATCAAGATTTGGTTTAGACAACATAACCTAATTATGTTCCTAGCTTTATTAGTTTATATAGATTATATCTTTAAACACAAGTATTTTCAAGGTTGATATTGACAGTGTCCTTCTTGGGTGCCTAAGTAGTACTCTTAAAAAAAAAACAAACATAACCTGAATTTTTATGTACTGAAAATAACTGTTTTAAAGTCATACAACTGTATTTTGGTAAACCAGATTTAACCTCAGAGGAGTTATCGAAGAAATGTTACTAAATCTTTTTGGTTGGGGGAGTAGGACCATAAACAAAAAACGTTTGGCTGGAAATTTGTTTCTCTTATAAACAGGAAATATTTTCAAAGTTCCACTGTTCCGGGTTTCAGAGCAAATAACATGAAGAGGTTTCACTTGGACCTTGAATGTTGCAAATCTATTGCTGTTTTTGCCATTAGGATTTCATGGGCTCAAGCTTAGATGTCAGCAGGTACTACCTCCTGTCAAGACTGAGATAAGTACCTGAACATGTTAAAGGTTACCGTGTCCATACAGAATTCTAGGCACTTTTTTCACCCTGGGCAACATTAACAGCACATTACTACATAAGAAGCTTTAAATGCAATACTTTTTCAAACCACATATGGCATATCTAACATTCCAAACATGTTTGCAGGTGCCACTCAAGCCTTCACACAATTGTATGTGAGTTAATCTATGAGTCAAAGCATAGGTGAAGACTGAAAGCATTTTAATTTTAATGTACTTCTTTATCACTAATGCCATGGCATAAAACTAAGACACTGTTGAATGGTAATTGCTAGAAAATTACTTAGGCCTTGTAATATCATAAAACAGCTTTTGTTTACATTTTTACTGCAGGGTTTTCTTGATCATTTAGTAAGACAATGTATATCTCAAACTGACAGGATCTACATAGCAGTAGTTTACAGGGCAGGATAGTGCTGTAAGACATGAGTGTGAGTGTTCCCTGAGGGGGAACAGGATTATCCTTTCACTTGATATTTGTCGGCTTTATTTTCAGAAGTACTGCAGAACCTTTATTGTTCATTTTTCGTTTTGTTCTCAATCTTATCTGAGAGGTAGTGTTTCAAGATATACCAGATGTCAGTATACCCAGTGGCAATTAACTAGAAAAACAAGTCCTTCTGTGCAGGCTTTCACATACCTGAAGGGGATGACCCAGAAAGAAGTTGGGTATAGATTGAGTTATATTGACATTTATTTCAGTCAGAATTCAGAAATCACAATTTTTCAAGTAAATCAGCGTTGACTAAACTCACGTAAGTGTAAATTTAATTATATTCAGAATTTATATAATTAAAATCATAGTCAACTTAATAATCTGTAATCAATCAATAGCATGCTGAGAATTCACATAATTCTGACACTGAATAGATCTGAACTTACAAAGTTCATGTGTGAATTAATAAACCCAAGTAAATATACCCAAAACTTTAAGCACTCATTGTGTACCATGCCTTGAATATTTTAACTATTTGTATGTACAGGGAGAGTCACTGCAGGGGTTTTTTTCCCCCATCTTCATTTCCTGATGACATGTTACTTTGGTTGTGTTGCTGGGGAAATGTTGAGGTTTAATGCTATTGTATATAACTATAAATAAATCAGTGCCTTTGTTAATGCAGGGAGTACTGTGATGAGGAGCAATGTTCTTTGTAGAACAAAAAGGCAGACTGAAAGCAGTCTGAAGGGAATGGCTGGTATAAGTCAGCACATTGCAAGCAAAGGCTGGAGCTCTGTAGAATGTGGGTTGTGACAGACAGGTTGGATCCAGACACTGAAAAATTCATATACCCTGGATGTGACTCTCAAAGCACTCAGTCGAGGCAATGGTTCAAGTAATTTTAATATTCAATATGAGGTACAAGTGTAGGCACTGTCCTATGAACATCCACAAGGGATAAACTTGAAATGAGATAACTTCTAAATATACTTTGGTGGTAGATCTGGAAAGATGGACTTTTTTCTAAGGGCAGGTAGTGACAGGTCAAGGGTGAACGGATTCAAACTGAGAGTGGGTTTAGATCAGATGTTAGGAAAAAATTCTTTACTGTAAAGGGTGGTGAGACACTGGAACAGGTTTCCCAGAAAAGTTATGGTTTGCCCCATCCCTGAAGGTGTTCAAGGCCAGGTCAATGGAACTCTGAGCAACATGACCTAGTGGAAGGAGTCCTTGCTTATGGCATGGTGTTGGAATTTAAGTGATTTTTAAGGTCCCTTACAACCCAAACCATTCTGTGACCAATTTATAATGCTTAGTGATGCTACTGACACTTCCTAGTAATGACTCACCGCTTTTTTTCTGCCAAAAAACCCACCCAACATCAGTTAGTTGAAGTTGCCCTGCCCTGAAAGATAATGACATATCCATGGACACACTTTCATTACAGAGATCAGATGAACTATATCTGTGTTCAGCTGCATAGCAAACTTGTCATTAAAACTTGGGGAAATTGTACATTCCAAATGAGTACAGAACATTGGAGCACATTATCTCAGCACCATGGGAACTTCAGACCCAGATTCTCCTATGTAGACTTCACACTGAATATCAAATCAGGGCAGGATACTCAACAGGCTGAGTCCATGCTAAGCATTTTCTGAAGCTCTGTGGCAAACACCAGCCCACATTTTGGTGGTGCCAGACAGTGTCCACGAGAAGAACAAAATACTGTGGGCACAGAGTCTGTATCCTTTAGTGTGGCAGATAAGCTGAAAAAATGCAACCTGCCCATGTCTGACAGAAATGTAAACTCCTATAAAAACAAAATAAAACATCATCTTTAGTGCAGAGAGAGTAAAAGAATTACTGATATTAAAAATGTGTGGTTACAAGTGTTGCTTTAATTGCCCTCATAAGGTTTTGGGTACTGTAGCAAGGAACATGAACAGATCTATCCAGAACAGGTAGTAATTCCCTGTAATTTCTGAGGCACTTCAGGTAAATGAGTTGTAAGTGCATGTTTCTGTAGCACACACACAAATGGAAATATACCCAGGAACACCAGTTTTCCTTCAGTTATCTTGGTTACACTTTGTGTTTTTAATGACCTGCCCATTGTGTATTGGTGTTTATGGTTTTGTATTTGCAATTAGAATAATGTTGTTTATATTTGCATAGTGCTTTAAGTTCTATAAAGCGGTTTATTGCGGCTGTTTTTCAAATATATTCCAAAATACCCTAAAACTAAAGAACATTCAAGGGTTGTAGGGAAACATAAAGCTTAGGTAACCTATTCTGTTTCTAATGAAGCTGCCAAAACTCTCTCAAGGTTTTGTAAACTCTAAAATGAACTGATGACTAATCTTAAGGAGAGACAAATACGAATTCACTAACACTTTCAAATCACAGGTTCCACTTCAATGTTATTTTTAAGTGCAATTAAATATAAAAATCTTGGAGGAGACAAAGTTATCTGAATGATTAATTCCTCAGGTATTTTATTTAGTAATTTCTTTCTATCGCTGAATTTTAGAAGAAAGGACTTATTTGAAGCATAAAACACAACACATTATAAGTTTAATAAAACTTATTTGAAGTTAATGCAAAGGAAGCTTCAAAGCTTAGGCACTGTTGGCTGCTAAGATATTAATTGATATAACAGTGCACTGTAAGCAAACTGGTAATTTTGTAATCTTGCTTAAAAAGGCCCTCATAACAAGAGTTGATCTTGGATATTTTTTATGAAGGAGCAAATAATTCATTTGGAGTTGCAGAAAACATCAGGAGCACCAAAAAGGCTATTTCTGTCCTTCAAATCCACTGATCAGGCATGTTTTTCCAGGAGAGGCTAAGACTCTGGAAAATGTATACAATTTATATTTTCACCTTTTGTGGACCGAATAAACTCCCTTTAGAGTCCATTAAAACAAGGGGGTGTCTCTGAGTTTTCACATTCAGTTTCCCACATTTTTGCTATTTCAAAATTCCCTTTTCTACTTTGATTCCAGGCTCTTTTTTCTGTTGTTTCTTTGTCTAATTTTCCATTCCATCGTGCCACCCTATCTTTGCCTGCTGCCTTCTCTTCAGCTGGTTGAGGAGCACTATCATTCTGACTTCCTTTCTGCATTCATCATCTGTCCTCAAAAGTCCAGCCTGGTTGAAGGGTTAAAAAACTGCCCAAACTGCTTAGCAAATACCTAAATTGGGTGCTTTTTAATAGACACACACACACACACACACAAAAGTCAAAACTGAACCCTAAAGAAACAAAAAAACACCACCACAAAAACAAACAAACAAAAGCACAGAAAAAAACACCCAGCAACAAACCCATAGCCTTTTGGGTTTTCTTAATGGAGTTTCTACAGCTTAAAGCAACATTGCCATATGCCTGGGAGTGAACTTGTGACCTTTCTGTACATGTTAGCCCATGCTTCGAGGGACCAGACACTGCTTCACTGACACCAATCTTGGGTGTGTAAGCAACTCTGTCTTAAAGCCAGAACAACTAAACTGTAATATATATATATATATACACATATCTAATTTCAGAATTAGGATTTGAATCTATAATTTGAATCTATAGGGTTTGAATCTATAATTTTTTGAATCTATAATTTTTCCTTGCACTCGTAGTGGGATGAATTTGAGGGACCACAGACTTAACAACTTGCTGTGGCAGTTTGCTTCTTGCACTTAGGGAGGCCCTCACTGGGAACTTTTTCCTGCTACAGATCATCAGTGGACAAAGGCCATAGTTCTTGGGAAGCATTTCTACAGAGCAAATTTTTCCACACATTGTTAATTTTATCACTGATATTTTATCACTGATATTTTAATAACATAAAATATAAACTAAGATAGTGCTCAATTTCTACTATGATTTCAGTTATATTTCCAAGCAGTGTAGAGGACAAACAAACTAAAAAGAAGCTTTCTGAATATTAATACTGGTTCATGCAGAATCATAAATAAGAATTTACCGTTATGAGTCACAGAAATTAAACCATCAGATGGATTGGAAACAGGAACAGAAATCCAATAAAGTACCATGTCTTTCCTGCTGTTTGATAAATTAGAAGTTAACATTTCCACACATGAATGTAATCTGCCAAGTAAAATTACTTTAACTGCTGTCAGATATTTCGCTTATCTTTAAATACTGAATTTTTCCATATATAACTTGGTAAATCTGGATTCTCTCAGGCTACTGAATACGTTTATTTTAGGCCAATGCTTGCTGTGAAAACACATAGTCTGGCTCAACTCAAACCTTGTCAACTACTTTCTGAGCAAACTGTAAATTAAACCATGATATAGTAGCTCATATTGATTGTAAACCACTCTAAAATGCAATGAAATATTTTTTTTTCTTAAGAAAGTAATTTTACTGAGGGTAAAGTTTTCCAGTACTTTTTTTTCAGCTTGTGGTTGGTTCCTTGGTAGCTCACTTGTTCTCATGGCAATGGGCATTTCTTGCAGATCCCTAAACCCAAAGACTCAAAGAAATGCAAACCACAGAGGAGAGTCCCATTAAGCCATCTACTAATCTGTTAGAGTTTTTAATTACCTTCCTTTAGAGGTGTTTGATGAGATGACTACTGAAGGTTTGGATATGAAAATTAATCTTTTTTCAAACTGGCATATTTCCTTCCTCATGCCAAGAGCACAGGCGGGCACATTGCGAGTGAACTCCTCCTCACAGATTTGATCAGCACAGAAACATCTTGTTCAAGGAGCAGTATTTTTTTAGAATATTTAATATCTGAATTACTTGTACACGAGGTTTTGTCTCTTGTGACTCTTGTTTCTACTTCTGTTTTTAAAAGGGCATACTTAGCTTTCCTGGTCACTGTTTTCTGGCTTACTCTTTTATGTAGCCTGAGGATATATCCCAAGCTTGTGGTGGACCAGAGTAACATCCCATGTTTGAATAAGCCAATAGAAGGATGCCTACTTGAGCTTTAATTAGATGTGCTTTTTTCAGGGCACATTTAAAAAAATATTCTGCAGTGAACACTTTGCATTTCATGCAACGTGAACACATTGTGTTTGTGTGTGCACATAAAATGTACTTGCATTTTCATATGAGGATCACTGCCCTTAATAGTAGAATCATAACCTCTAAGAACTTGTTAAACACATTACAAATACAATACGAATTATATTTATTTAACATCTTACATTGTAGCTCCGAATTACACATACAGCATTTCAGTCTCTGTATTCATACTAAAATGTGTACGTTTGGGATCTATTTGCTGTAGGTCAAACTTTTTTTAAAAATAAATATTTTAGATTCAACTTTTTAAGCTTTTTTTTGTTTGGTTGGTTTGGTTTGGGTTTTTTTGTTTGTCTGTGTGGGTTTTTTTACAAAAACTGAAAGATATCTCAGTCAAAATCTTCCAAGCTTTGGAAGTTTGACTCATCCTGAATAGTAACACATAAAATCATAGAATGTTAAGGGATTGGGACGGATCTTAAAGATCATCTAGTCCCAAACCCCACTGCCATGGACAGGGACACCTCCCACTAGACCAGGTTTTTAAGAATTTTTACATTTTGGTGGCAACATGCAAATGCTTATATGCAATCTCCCATGACAAGTGCAGCTATTATTGAATATTTTTAAATTGGCATTCATACCTTAGCTGACAGGGCCACAGGTATCCCTGTGCCATTTCCCTTTTGGCAGGTCCAGGTTCCTTTCTTCTCTTTTCACATTTTTCTCCAGCAAAACATACTTCTTTTTTTTTTTTTTTAGCTTGTGAAAACTTTCGGGGCACAGCTTGAAACCACTTACTCGTGGGGTGAAGGGTTTCTTTAATGGACAGCAAAAGCTCATGGTATGAGCATGGTGCTGGTCTGCCTCTTGAGTCATAAAAAAAGCAAGAAACTGTAAATGATGCATAACTTTTTAATGAGTAAATCCTAAGAACAAACTTCTAATATTTGAAAAGGAAGGACAAATTTCACTTTAAATCATGTATGCATTTTAGTTTTTAGCAGTTTTTTTCAATACAACAAAGATGTTTCAAAATTGCAGAATGAAGGGGGTTTATTAATTTAATAGTGTGTGCAGATTTTTCTGTTGCTTTGCAAAATTAAACCTTGGAAATCTCCCCTAAAGGATGTTTATTGTAGCAGTATCGCCGATGAGATATAACTGAGCAAGTTAGCAAGCCTGAAATGAAACCACAGACTTCACTCAAATGACTTTCCTAATTTAGTGCCATGTGCAACGAGTTCTTTTAAGGCAACATCTTAAATACAGCCAATTCCACCAAGGAAAACTGGAGACCTTAAAGTCAGATGCTGCTTTTAGGAAGGATACGTTTTGAGTTTATAAAAAATACTTCTCTCATTTAAAGAGATAGGGTGTCCCCAGACCATTTTTAATAGAGAGGAGAAATACTATAATTGCAACTTTTAAAAATTGTATTTCTGATATCTATACTATTTTTCAGTAAAAATTATTGAAAATGTTTAATTGTTTAAAGAAGTTAGTGTGTGAACACTTAGTAAGAATGTGCATTACACAAGACATATCCACATACATTTAGATAAAGGCCAGGGTATAGTACATATAAAGTTGATTTTGTGTTTCAACAAAGGTCAGGAAAAACAGAATATGAATATAAAACTGTTCTGTATACTTGTCATACTGTGTTGAAATTATATTATTCCATGTAACATTTAAATAGTTGTAACAGATGACAAAAATAATGTGGGGGGTTTTTTTTAGTGAATGGGATACTTTTAACTCAATATGCTTACTCAAATGCTCTCAGAAAGACAAGTAATGGGTTTTTCTCTGGCTTGGTGATGGGTTCACCTGTAACATTGCTAGAAAAGATGGGCACAGCTTGAAACACATATATTGGATTTGAGAATACGGCTTAATGGATGACTGCTATAGAGCAGGTGGGGGGTGAAAGTGGGGATTATATCAGGAGTAATAGCCATTCCATTTGGAATTAACACCCTGGTATTCATCACTGCCTTGTAGATTCTCTTCTTAATTTCATCATCATCAGGTATTCAAGAGACTGACTTCCAAAGCTTTATTTCCCACAATGTGCTGGGAAATGTTACTCTTGGAAGCCACTGTGCTTTGTGCTGGATGACTTTTGCAGCTCATGCATCATCCTCTTCAGAGGAAACATGAATACATCTCTATCAATTAACTAAATGGACTCCTTAGTGCATCATTAATTCCTTGTGTATGGGGGAGAACAAGGAATTGTGGAAGGGCTTGCATCAAGTTTTTCAACCATAATACCTATACTTTTTGTTTTACTGCATGCACAGAGACCAGAGGTACCTCTCTGGCAGGTTATTTAAGTTGTATCCTCTTTTAAATAAAATAAATTACTCTGATAATGAAAAACAATCAGTTCCCATATATGGAGAAAAAGAGATTGCTAATAATTAACAAGTAAGTTATTCAGACGAAGCATCTCTTATGTAATTAAAAAAAAACCCACACGAAAACAAAACACCAAAAACAGCAAAAAAAACCCACAAAAACAAAACACTCAAAAGTTACGTGGTTGGAATAAAAACATTTGAATTCCAAAGTTTTATGGCTGCTTTAAGTGGAAATCTGTTAATGTGATTTTGAAATAATTATTTAGAAGTCATCGATTTTAAAATAATTACCCTGACTGGTTTTTAATTAATTATCTTAAGCGGTGCAAGCAATCCAAGGAAGATTTACGACATGTGTAGCAGATGGCATCTGTTTTGTTTGTTTGTGAGCAGGATCTGGTGGGGTTGCATTTCATTAAGGGTGTCTGGCTGCAGAGCCAGGAGGAAAGCAGGTTGCTTCACTGGTCCTGGCTGTTCTGTGCCATGCCAGGTGAACCATATGCAGGGAAAGGGATTTCTCCCTGGTCCTGGGAGCCTCCAGGTGTAGAGGAGAGAGCTCTCCAGAGCACAAGGCAGTAGAGGCTTTTGGTGTTGAAGCACACCAAGTGGTGCCCAGAGGGAACAGGGTAAAGAAACCCATGTGAACAGTTGCAAAGTAGGCTTTAGGGTTGTTGGACTAAGATGAGGCCCAGCAGAAATACTCTGCCCTGCAGGACTGTGATGGGTAGGGAACATGTGCGTTTACAAAACCTGTACAGCCTCAGGAGTCCTGATCTTTATTATTTTTCTTGTGGATTTATTATCTTCGTGAAAGAATTAAGTCAAAGTGAAAAAGTTGTTCCTGTTGTGAAAGTGAAATCATAAGTACAAATAAAAGAAAAAAAATATAAATTACAAAGCCAAGTAGTAACTAACAAAAAGAACGGTGTTTTGTACTTGACTGGTATATATCAGAAAGCTTGAGGGATTTCAGGTGATATTGCATTGCTCCACTATATGGCTGGATTGCTAAGTTTGCCTTTTAAAATTAAAAAAAAAAAAGAAAAAAAAAAGAAAAAAAATAAGGTGTAATATTCCAGCAGTGCTTTTAAAGAAGGTAAAAGGGAAGGCTATGCAAGTCTATGCAAGACTTTGGAAAAAAACATCCAAGTGGCTCTGATTGGCTCTTTCTTACACAAAGATTTACTAATCCCTGAAGTGTCTTATACTCATTAATCCATTGCTTAAATAAATATCACAGCAGCCTTCCCCTCTAATGAACATTACTGGCTGTTTGGGCTGTAGGAAGCAATCCTGCTGCATCCTGCAGCCTTTTTCCTGTGTCGAGAGGTTGTGTGCAGCATCCAAGTTCAAATGTCTTGGCATTAAAGCCTGTTATCAAAAAGTTATTGACAAACTGAAAGATCACAGCAGTGTAGCTGATGACAGAGCTAATGGGATTCCTTTTAAAGACAAAAGTTCAAAGAGCCTTTAGAAACATTTTGGCCAAGATGTGACAAGGCTTGATAACAGCGTACATCCGCCTGAAGAGTGCAAACACAAGAAACGAGAGGAAATTTCATGTTAGAGCGACTAGTTAATAGTAATAATGACATGAGATTAAGCAATTATAACTACTGCCTGAATCTTAATAAGTACCTTTGGATAATTAGATTTAGTGACTTGTGGAGCTCCCTCTGAAGGGGAGTGTGGGTGGCGCTGCAAGGCTGACATCTAAAATCTGAAGTCTGAAATCAGGGGATGCCAGAGGCTGGCAGCCCTTTGCTGGGTGGGAGGTGGACAGGATGACCCACTTTTTGCTCTCCAGCTCCAGCACTGGAAGTTCTGTGCTTCTGTGGCATTTGTTGAAGATACCCAGGAACAAATTCAGCCTGTGTAATTTATTAAATCGATATGTTTAAGAAGTCATGGGTGGGGTCTTGTGTGTGAGGAGGAGGAAAAGGAAGACAATTTCAAAGTTCAGCCGTGTGCCTTTGCTTGTAAATCCATTGAGATTTATTTGTATTTGTATGCAGTCAATGGATATGTGAAGTACATTTTGTGCTGTGCCAATGGTTAATGATGGATGACTGACACGATTATTATTTGTTATGCACATCATGGATGAGGCTGCTAGAAAGACTTTATTAAGACAAGAAATTTTGCAAAGTTTTCCTCATAATGATCACTGTACAATTGTTATAAATCTGTTTATGGTACAAGGCACTAGGCTTGTAACCATCAATAGCTACAACTACAAAAAAAACCCCAAAACAAAACAACCAAATTTCTGCTTTCTCACATTTCCCCTTTAGATTTCACAGGTTTTTGTGAAGGTGTGGTTCAGTATTATCTTACTGAATTCCACAGTTGCAGAGTGTTAGGATTAGGTTTTTCTAGGTCGGTGGTGAACGTGGGGTTCACTTGGTCTCTTGAGCATCCCTGTCCATCCAACACATATGAGATTTATTGACAGATGTTGTACCTTAGTGGATTTTTTAATGAAAGTGGCTGGCAGGAAGAAGAGTTGCAGCAGGTTCTCGTGGTCTATTTAGTGTTACAGCGTATTATTAATAACTTCATGCAAAATCCAACTCTCACGTAGTATCTTACACAAACCCAGAACATGGATTAGCTCTGAGTTAGCAACAGGGTCTCCCTGAGAAGATCCCAGGCAGCAGAACAGGAAACACAGAGAGGGGTAGAGATTCATGGGCTTGGAGTTTTGCAGTAGTCAGGATTAGGGTACATGTGGACTCACAGCATTCTTATTTCATTCAGAGCTTCAAATATCTCTTGTACTTTCCTCAGCAGCTACTGTTCACAGTGCCCAATTGTGGCCTTTGGGTTGATCTCTTATATCAGCAGTGAAGTGTACACCTGTCAGACTCAACTGAGAAAGTAATTACAGAGAACAAAAATTCATTTGACTCTCAACATTAACGGCAGCAGACGAATTTTGCAATTGCAGGTTGGATTGTGAGTCATCTTTCTTATGAAGAGATCTTCAATACCCACATATTAAAAGTGCATTTTCATAGACTAGAAATAGACCTACATAGACCTTCACTAAGCAGACTGATTTTCCCTGAAAAAAAAGAAACCTAACACATTTTCTTGACTGTTTTTTGCCCATGTACTGAAGAGGAAAAATCCCTCTCACTGTATATATCATGCTAATTGCAAATTACTTGGAAATAGATACATAAACTTTCCAAAGTAAACATTTCTCAAAACTGACTGTAAGATAGCTATTAATTCAAATTAGGAAAGCTGAATGTTTCTTATTAGAAGTATGGTTTATTTAACTAAATTAATCATTTAAAAACAAACCTGATACAAACCTGTAGCAGAGAATGCAAAAATAACCACATTTTCTTGGTCTAGCAAACATCAGGTCAAAGATAAGTAATTGAAATTAAAAAAAGCAATATAGAAAACTTCCATAAAACTATGAGCAATAACACCTTCCTTAATATTTTGGTAGCAGAGTATATAGTATTAGATTATCTGAAGATTTGACATAGGGTATGTGCTTCAGAGCTCCAAGACATGTAGTTTCTGTATGATTTCAATGCAAGTACAACATTACTACCACTACAGTGTCAACATAAGAACAAAATTAGATCTGAATCATTTACTTGACCTGGAGTGTGATAGTACCAGTGGGGAGCTACAGATTCCCTAGTGGGCTTAAAGAAGGCACACTGAGCCACAACTGCAGCTTCTTGTCAGTTCAAATGTAGCTCAGTGACTGCCAGAATTTTTTTGTTTGGTTTGGTTTGCCTCAGTGTTGTGGGTTTTTTTTCTCATTCTGCTGTGAGGAAGGTGTGTAGGAGTGCATTCCAGGCAGTACTAGTCAGAAACAAACCGACCAAGGACGATAGCTGCTGCTTCTCTGCGCTCATTACGTAGCTGATAAAAAGCAATCTGCTGCTCCATGAGGCAGCAGCTCCAAGCAACTCTTGGCCTCTTGTTGTTGCTCATTGCAAAAGGGCCCAAGTGAGTGGAGCACACGGTGTTCAGGTGTATAAACAGCACAAGAGCTGAGAGAGAGCTTGGTGCTGGGTGGTGTTAAGAAGAAGTAGGTTTGGTGGAAGGACCACAAGGTTGAACAAGAAATGAGGCAAGTGACTGTCAAGAAAATGAGGAGTGAGGTGGTCCTGTGCAGGGCTAGCAGTTGGACTCGATGATCCTTGTGGGTCCCTTCCAACTCAGCATATTCTGTGTGATTCTGTAAATAGCTGTGCAGAGAGTATTTTTGGTCATCGGTCATTAGTCCATGCAGAGCATATATTGTTCATGTTCAAACTGGTTTTTTTACACAGTGTCTGTTGTTTTAAACTTCAGCAGCACAAAAGGAAGTTAAATGATAATTTTTGGCAAGTCAAAATATTTCACGGGTTAAGTCAAAATAGGTTAACTTGCCTCAGATACAAAATCTATTGCATAGACTGTATTAAACACATTTATATAAAAGTAAGTTTCAAAAGCAGTTGTTTCTATTGATGCAACTCAGCAACTACCCTTCCAATTAAATATTTCAATTTTAAGGTCTTCAAGTAGTACTATCTGTACAAAAGAGAGGGCAAAAAATTCAGAACTGAGTCAAAACTGAAGGAGTTCTGATGTTGTGCTAGTACTCTCATAGTGTTTTATTTATTGTTCCAGCTAGTACAAGGGCATGTCAAACTGTGTGAATACATGAGAGAAGGAGGAGAAGCCTAGTGCTGATTCCTTTCAAGCAGTTCAGGAAAATCCAGGTCCCGCTTAATTATGCTACACTGGTGGCATAAACTTAAATTACTGAGGGAAAATGCAATGTTCACAAAAGACAGCATCCAGTAATAAGAATGGTGCATTATGACTTGGGTTTTCTTTTAATGGCAAATTTCTATATAAGGAAGTCAAGAATATATCTATTTTTATTTATTTATTTATTACATCTCTAAGACTTGGCTTGCTGTAATATTATCCCCTCTTACAAATTGACTTTATTTAATCTGTATTAGGACTGCTGATAGTTGTGGTGTGTAAGTGTGCGGTTTGCCAGATGCTGGAAGTTATAACAATCTTAATTTGCCTCTCTTATCTGTTTCTTTGGAATCAGAGGAAAGCTGATGGGCTTAAAATTTTGTCTACTGACATCAGAAAAGGAATACTCAGAGGTCACCAATTTATCAAGTTTACCATTCCAACTTGATTTAGCGTCTCATTGGTAATCTCAGCTGCTGAATCTCATAAATTAGCTTGCATCTTTACAAGTAAAAACCCCAAATTTCTCTCTGCAAAGGTTTTGATTTAGTCTGTAACCCATTTGCATTAATGTGAGACTTCTGTGGGAATACCGAAAGTGTTTTTTAAAGTGCTTTTTGCATCACAGACTTGTGTTTTAATGCAACTGTTGAAACTTTGTGCTAACTAAATAGAGCATGGCAAGAAATTGGTCTAGTTTGTCACTTCACCTGATTTTGAAAGCTGAAAATGAATTATTTAAGCAATGAGATGGTATGGACTTTGCAGCAGTGCTGATCAATGCCCATCCTGGATGTTTGCCTTGTTTTTCCATCACATGTGAATGCTGCATTAATCAAAATAATGGACAAGTGAAGGCTTCTAAATAAGGTTTCATATTGTTCTTTCTCTTCAGAAAAATATATTTTAAGAGTTTCTTCCACTAAAAGTTACAAGTGAGGGAAATGCTACAATCTTATTTCCAAGATGTGCAATGATTAAATGCATTCAAAACCAAATGTTATTTGCTGGGGGTTTTGTGGGAATTTCCTCTCTTACCTTACTAATTACATATGTAGAGCACTTTCATGGATTTTGTATGTTTGCACTTTGAACTTTGTTTTTGAATAGACAGATTAATACAGCCTTACACTGAGGCACAGCTAATGTGATTTTGGGTTTTGGACATCAGCTTCTGCTGCAAAAATTCCTGCTAGAAGGCTTCTAGATTGCACTGATGTCCACAGCTACATTAGCATTTCAGTTTGGATCGGGACTTTGCTTTTGAGTTAGTTTTTACCCCGGTATCTGACTTGCTGGTTTGCAATTTGCATTGTGCAGTTGTTTCTAGGGCACGTAAACTACAATTCCTCTGGATGGAAATGAACTGGGTGATGCACTCCTGGAGCACAAAGGCTGTGATGCTCTGACAGGGCTGTCAGGTGGACCCTCCTGTACATTTTTCTTAACAGAAGCACTGTAAAAAAAAATTCAAAGAGATTTTTAAAGTCTAATGTTAAGATTTAACTTAAACAGAAAATAAACCTGTGAATTTTTCGAACACAGAAATCCCAATCTGGGTGAAACAGACTGAATTAAAATCCAAGCTTTCGGCGGTCAAATCTCTCCCTGCTTGCTGTTTCTGTTCAGAGAAAATCCTTTCCTTCAGCTTTACTTTCAGTCTTGTAACTTTCAGTAGCTTTTTAGGTTGGAAAAAGCCTTTGTGGGCTCTTCTAAATCCCCAAAAACCCCTTCATTTTCATTGTCTCTGCAACATGTCTTTGTGTTTACATTTCTGTTCCCTGGATAGATATGGTCAGTAGCTCCTAGGAAGGAAGAATTTTCCTGGGCAGTGTGTGAAGGGAATTACACGGTTCAATATGCTAGGGCAGGAAAAGAGATGTTGCC
This sequence comes from Pachyramphus minor, assembly GCA_013397135.1. Classification (NCBI taxonomy): domain Eukaryota; kingdom Metazoa; phylum Chordata; class Aves; order Passeriformes; family Tyrannidae; genus Pachyramphus; species Pachyramphus minor. The sequence continues at coordinate 607,330 of VYXB01006840.1, forward strand.
TGTAACATGTGGATATACAGACTGTTAAGATAGGCAAACTTTCATACTTTGGAGGGAGAAAAGAATTTATTAAATCTGTTTTATTTCATACATTAAAAAGGAATTGTTGGAGAAAACAAAATCAACAAATATCTGCCTCAATCTACAGAAACTCATAAAAATGGCTTTGCTTTTATTGCTTCTCAGTTTACTCCCAGTGGTGGTCAGGGAGGAAGAAGGGAAAGGGTCACCTGGGCTGGTTCAGAGCCATGGGCACAGCACTCACTTATTCTATATCACTTGTTTTGCATTGTGTTTTGGAGTATAAAATCTTGTTGTTTATAAGCAACCCAAGCATATTAAATAGTTTGGAAACATCAGCTCTTTTATGCATCAGCCTTTGGGCTTGCTTAATGGAGTGTTTTAGAAAGTCTTTATGTTATTGTCATCAAATGAGGACAAAACCACAACAAAAGTTAGGATTTACTTGGGGGAAGCAAAGGAAACAAAGCATGATATGCATTGCCCTAGGATCACTGTAATCTGTGAGTGATCCAGCCCTCAGGTGTCAGTACTCAAAAAATGAACTCTCTTCTTTTGAAGATTACCTATGGATACTTCATGGCTCCTTTTAATACTGAAAATGACACAGTTTTGTTTAAGTAAAAACTGGTCCTTTCTGAGTGCAAAATAAAGTTCTTGTGACTGTTGTTCACCCCTACCTTCAACTAAATCACGTTGTTTTTCTTGTTTTATCATAAACTCCTGATATTTTCCCTCTCTCTTATTCTTTTATATCTTTGCTGCTGAAATCTCAGCATATTTTACAATAGATTTTAATTTTGCCTTCACTACTTCAAACGTTCTCCCTTCCTACACATGCAAAATGTTGACATCATTATCAACTTCATTGCTCTGATCACAGTTCCCTCCTTCCTAAATTATTGATCAGGATTTCCTCTTTCAAATACAGTTCAGCTTTCTTCTTATGCTTTACATATTCATGTGAAACTGCTCTCTGGCTAATACTCTCCACACTGCCCACTTTTTTCCCTGCCTTTTTTTCCCATAGCACTTGGAATATATTGGTCTCTGTTAACCTTGCTAAGCACTGCCATCCCCCTCTTTGTAAGCACTTTTAATAATCTGTATGTTTGGCAAAGCCTGTAAGTGTAGGCACCCCTTGAAGAACCCATTTTCAATGTAACAGGAAGGTTTTACTCGGGTTCCCTTCAGCAACTGATGACAAAAGCATTTCTGTCATCTCTCCATGGTAGGTGCCTTTAGGGGAATGGAGCTGATGGGACTGTGAGCTCTGAGCACTATGTTTGTATTCCTTTGAACTTTTAATGTCACACAGTCTGCCTCAATTTCAGGTGATGGCCCAGGAAAAATAATAACAAAAAACTCCCTTCTACCTAGCTGTTAATACTGCTTTTACAACATATGGAATATCTTCTTTTGGGAAACACCTAATAAAGTTCCTCAGTTTGTGTTACAGCTTTGAAGGTGGTTTGGGTTTTTTTTTGGATTGCACTTCATTTTAAAACCTAAACCTCTTCTGAATGTTTCCTCAGGTGATTTCTTAGTCAACATTAGCACTGAACTGTCCTTTGGTCCATTTCAGATGGTTAATAGCATGAATGTCCTAGGCAATGTTCAGGTAGAATTGCAGCATCCCACATGTCTGTTTAGAATTTACTTCTATTGTGTCCAGCAGCAACAGCAGTCCTTCTCTTTCCAGCTGCCCACAAATATCCATACTTAAAAATGTGTACTTCTGCATCTGAATGTTTTAGAGAGCTGCTTTGAGTAACCTGGCTTTCTTTACTCCGAAGATCAACAGCTAATGCACTTCCTTGCAAATAGCAATAATAGATTCTCTTAGCATTCAGTTGATAGCCAAAATCTTGATTTCTTTAGTAAAAGATTTTTAACTCCTGTTTCATTTATCCATTCAAGTTTGGACCTTCATGTCGGTTTCCATAATATGAGGAGCAGAGTCTTTAGAGATTCAATATACGAATTTATCCACCAACTGGTAGAACAGTGTTTTATTGTAGAAATTAGATAAAATGCTACCCTCTGAAAGCCTCTGCATTTAGAGAGCATAATTCCATTTTGATATATCCAGGAAGATGCAATTAGATATTTAGGAGGACAACAAAGTAACTGCTGTTATTTCTCAGTTACTTATATGGAGAGCTCTAATGAAAGTGGCGACATATTGGAATAAACAAAACCACAAGTTTTCTCACAACATTGCCACACTAAGGTTACTTGAAGCTTCTCGAAAATACCTGGGCTTTTTTGAAGAGAAAGTTAGCCTTAGGGGAGCAAATAACTTCTTATAATTGCTAATTGATCTTAAAATATTTCTGATTCCATTAAGTACAGAAAAGCTGTGCAGAGGTTGAGATCTCAATTAAGATTATCTTGCAGAAATATTTTGTCATTTAAGTATTAGAGTTTCATTTCCTAATAGAACTTTCATTAAGAAACACAATCTTACAGGATAACTTACTTGACATAGGTTTTTTGTTATTGTTTTCATGCTGTGCTTGAACAGCTGCAGCATTCCTGAATGCAAGAATTCAGATTTTTCTTATTATGGGTTCTTGTCTAAGCAGATCCTAGAAGTAAGCTACAGTCAAGTTTTCAAACAGAATAATATCCATGTGAGTGTATAGCAGAGTTGTATAGCAGTTTTCAAGACAATCTATAGATAGATGTTTCTAATTTTAATGGTGCCTTTCAGCAAGTAACATTTCCACTGTTCATCAGATTGAAGGGTCATAATTTTAATATAGTCTTCTGTACACTATCACATTCTTTCCAATCCATTTCACAGGGAAATTGTCCATTGTTAGAAAGATATTCTTTGCATGGTTTGGTCCATCATTGTCACACTATTAACCTTCAAATATTATGCACACAATTGACATACACTAAAAGAAGCAAATCAAGATGTTTTCACTTATTTTTGCTGTCTAGATGACAGGCATTAAATAACATGCTCTTAATTTGACTGACAACAGACCACGAACATGATACTTGATTACAGAAATGAACTATAGGAAGAATTTTGAAGATGTCATTGTTAGAAGTATGGTTTTTTCCCCTTTAAGTACTGTAACAAATGACTGCCCAGGCTTGAGCACTGACCTGTATGCCAGCCAGCCTTCCATGGGGAAGAAAAGTATGTTCAGGTCTGCTGGCTGAACAACTAATCCACATCCAAGAACATGGTTGTTATTTCCCTCTCACACCTTTATAATCTAAATTAAGTAAAAATCAAAACATTGAATAATATTCAGTGCTGCGAAGATATTCAATATATTTTAAAATAGTAGCTGTTGTTGTCAGGTTCATCTAACCTTTGAAGTGTAGGTTTACCTTTGTAGGTACTCTTTGTCTTAAGATAGAAGCCATATAAATCCCAGTTTACAGGAATAATGGAGCCAAATGATTTAATGTCTCTGAAGTTGTTAGAGGAGAAATTTTGCATTGTTGAAACTAAAACATGCGTGAGAACCCAGTTCTTTCTTCTTGGGTGATTTACAAGAATTTAATCTCATTTTGAACTGAAGGATGACTTTTTCTCTTAGTTTTCCAATTATTTCACAAGTTACCTACATATTAGAGGGCTAAATCTGCCACATAGTCTTCATGGTCCCGTGGGAGACTTATTCCTTATTTTTCTGCACTGATATTGCAAACCAGGTTCTTCTCTTTAAAACTACTTTTCTGTCTTTCCCCACAACAAAATGACCTTCCTGCAGATACCCCTCTCCTGTGGAGCTCTGCAAGTGCCCTGAGGCCCGCCCTCAAAACAGGAGGTGTTCTTCTAACACTCCAAATTGGCATGGGGAAAAGACTTTTCTTTTTCTGCCCCTTTCCTGTTGCCACTGGGCAGTGTCGACTGCCTGCTTTAAAACCCAGGTTGTTTTGTGTTGTGCCCCACTTTTGAGTGTAGCTTAGGGGGCAGGGAAATGTGACATAACAAGAAAGAAGTCTGAAAGGAAGCCAGAAAGTCTTGCCAGGAGCAGGTCCAGAATGTTTATTCTACACATACATCCCCACCCCACGAATCACCTTCTCAGGCCATTGTCAACAGTGCTTTTCCAAGGACTCCAAAACATTAGTATTTCTGTCCCCAATAGCTGAAGAAAACTGCTGGATTTCTTTTCACTAAATAAGTACAGTTTCTAACTGGAAAGACACATCTCACATTAGATAAAGCAGTTTCCTAGGCGTGTCTAAGAGATCCTGAAAAGGCAAGAGAAAGAGGTGAATGTGTTTTGTGCTCATCTAAAGTTTCATAGCAAGTGTTAGACTATTGGGTTTCCTTTAAAATGTTTGTGATTTTGTGTGCACTGCTGGTCAGTGGGTAGAGGACTAGGAAAGCTGAAAACATTCTTACAGCAGAGCAGTTTTAATGATTTCCATGATTTAAATAGATAACTAAATGTAAGGATATGCTCTAAATTAGGCTTCTGTTGTGCTGAAGTAACAAACTTTTACCATAAATTGAGGTCACAGCTGCTGAGCTAATGGCACCACCTTATTGCAATTAGCCTTATTTTTGGTACCTCATAGAAAAAATTACTGGGTTTTCTTTCTAAAAGATGTAGCAGTTTGATTAAAGACATGAATCTAGTAGCAGTAAGGGAAGTGTTTCTTTTATTTCAGAAATTCCTAACAGCTGTTTGTCAATATTTTGAAATAGGAACAGGGAAAGTCATGAAATATTAAAAACGTGCCAAATCCCATCCTTTCTGCAAGCATGCCTTTGATTTCTGTAGTTCTGTTAAGTCTGGGTTATTTATACTTTTCCAACAAGAACTAATTTAAACATTCATATTCCTAGATCTCAGTTAAATATTTATCTAAGTTTATAAAGCTGCTTCTGCTGATTAGTGAGCTACCTGTTATGAGAGAACAAAGGAACTCAAAAGGCAGCAAATTAAGGTCACAGGTCAGTGTTCAGGCAAAATAGAGCTGGGCTACCAAATGATTTTCAGTTATTAAGCCAATAAATCAGGCAGATGTTGATAGATGCAAGCACTGGGGCAGTGTGTCAGCCTCATGAAAAAATTGTTTAACAGATTCAGGTGATCAATGCTGTCAGAATGTTGCATGTGAAAAATCAGATGACAAATTAAGCTGTAAGGCTGTGACACCACAGATTATTACGTGACCCTTCCCCCCATCCCCACCACTGCCACCATTGTTTTACATGGAGCCTAAAAGCAGAGGTACAACAAATAAATAAATAAAATTATGT
>VYXB01006842.1:0-23975 GCA_013397135.1 Pachyramphus minor
GACGGTGTCCATCCTGCCATTTTCCACGATGGAAGGATCTTTTCAGAGGCCAGAGAGGGTAGATAATTGTTTGATCTTCTTTGTAGCCACAGTAGCTACACCAAAACCCCATTGATACCCCTTTGGATCTTTGAAGTCTCCCCTCCTGAGATAGTCAATGCCAAGGATACAAGGGGCCTCTGGGCCAGTCGCAAGGGGGTGCTTTTCCCACTTGGCACCTGTTAAACTTCGGCCACTAATAACGACAACTCCTGGCATCCCTCTGTCACTCGGGACGTCCAGATGGGTTCTGCACTACTGTGCCTTTGTGGCATCAGTGTGCACTGTGCACCAGTATCCACCAAAGTTCTATACCTCTGTGGATCTGATGTGCCAGCCCATCGAATCCACCCAGTCCAGTATGCCCGGTCATCCCTTTCTTTCTCTTGGCCAAAGGCAGGGACCCTCTATTCCTGTTCCTGGTCACTGTCTGACCTTTGTGATGCCAGATCAGAAGTCCCCTCACCAGGATCAAAGGAGTTGATTTCAGTCCTTTTATGTCTGTGAGGTCGCTGATTGCTTTCCTGGGTTTCTGCAGCAACTACGTGAACAGCTTTCTTGGGTGACCCCTTCTTAACAGTTCTCTTCCCTCTTAATTCATGTACCTGGGCTTCCAGCTTAAAGGTGGGTTCACCATCCCACTTCTTCATATCTTCTCCCTAGTCACACAGAAAGAACCGGAGTTCACCATGTGGCCTGCACTTGGGGGTTCCTTTCCCCCTAACTGGGGCAGGAGAGGACCAATCTCTTGGGCTGTCCCTGCGAGCTGAGGTGCTGGCCCATGGGAATGAGGAAGTGCCCAGAGTTTCTTCTAAATTTCGGAGCCAGGAGGATGTCACCTCTACAGTTGGTGCATCCATCTTTGGGTAATATAATGCTACCAGGCTATTGGAATATGATGTAGGGGTGCTTTGAACCACCTTCCTCCACATGGCCATCGTGCAAGGAACATCCTCTGAATCTTTAGGGGTGTTATCACTTCTCAGGTTACCATAGATGATTTCCAGCACTGTTAATTCTCTCAAGTACTGGATAACTTCATCTGCTGTGGTCCACTTTCCTGGGGAGTTCATTAGATCTTCCTTGAATGGATACCTTTCCCTCACACCTGAGAGGAGCTGTCTCCAAAAACTGCAAATTGTTCTTTCTTTTCCAATTCCTCTTTCAATTTCCTGATCTCTAGCAAGGGTTCCCAGCTGTTGGGCTTCATGACTTTTGAGTTGCTGACTATCAGCCCTGTTATCCCAGCATTGAAGCAGCCAGGTAGGAATCTACTCACCTGCCTGGCGGCTGTAATCTTTCCACACCTCTTAAAGTTCTGATGAGGTCAAGGACTGGCTAACTTTGGTTTCCTGTTAGATTTGTCTCACTCCTTTTGATTTCTTTGTTGATGGACCAGCTTCTTGATCTGCTCCCTCCCTTCCTTTTTCTCCTTCTCCTTCTTCTTCCTCCCTTATAATCAATATGGACCTGTAGCTTGCCTTATCCATTTTTTCCTTTTCACTACTGGGGCAAATACTATATTTGTTGTGGTTTGAGTCCCTATCTCAGCCATAGTATGCTCCAGAGCAGTTTGGGTCCTTGCCTCCACTACAATCCTCTGAGAGTACTGAACTGTGGCTCAATAGGCACAGGCCAGGCCCCAGTACAGGGCAAGAAGTTGCAGGTTTTGATCAGGGCACAGTGCTGGCTCATGTTCGCCCTGGTGTCCGCCAAGACCTAGGGCCTTTTCTACCAAGCTGCTTTCCAGATGGGTGGTCCTCATCCTATATTGGTGCCTAGGGCTTATTCCTTTCCAGGTACAGGACTTTGCACCACTTCCCCTTGTTCAATTTCATGAGGTTCCTGTCAGCCCATTTCTGCAGCCTATCAAGTTCTCTCCGCATGGCAGCATGACCCTATGGCATATCAGCTACTTCTCCCAGTTCTGAGTTGTCTACAAGCTTGTTGAGGGTATACTCTGCTCCATCATCCAGATCATTAATGAAGATGTTAAACAGGACAACTGGGGTCCACTGCTAGTCACTGGCCTTCAACTAGACTTTGTTCCACTGATCACCACCCTCTGGATCTGGTCACTCAGCCAGTTTTCCATTCTTCTCATCCTGCCCCTATTTCTTCAGCTTCTCTATGAGGATGCTTTGGGAGACACTGCTGAAATTCTTCATGAAGTCCAGGCAGAAGTCCACTGCTTTGCCATCATCTACAGGGCCAGTCATTTCATCACAGAAGGTTATCAAGTTGGTCAAGCATGACTTCCCTTTGGTGAATCCGTGCTGACTATTCCTGATGGCTTTCTTGGCCTTCATTTGTCTGGAAATGGTTTCCAGAATTAGCTGCTCCATCACCTTCCTGGGCATCGAGGTGAGGCTAGCTGACCAGTAGTTTTCTGGGTCCTCCTCCTTGCCTTTCTTGAAGATAGGAGTGGTATTTACTTTTGTCCAGTCTTTGGACACTTCTCCCAGTAACCATGATCAATCAAAGATTATCAAGAGTGGCCTCACAATGACATCTGCCAGCTCTTTTGGCCCTCATGGGTGAATTCCATCAGGGCCCATGGACTTAGGTATGTCCAGTTTGCTTAAGTATTCTCTGATCTGATCCTCTTCCACCAAAGGTACATTTTCCTTGCTCCAGCCTTTTTCCCTGGTCTTAGGGACCTGGTTTTCCTGAAAGCCAGTCTTGCTAGTAAAGACTGAGGCAAAGGCAGCATTCAGTACCTCAGCCTTTTCTGTGTCCTGGTGTCCTGTGTAATCAGGTCCCATGTCTCATTAAGCAGCGATTGCATGTTTTCCCTAGTCTTCTTTTTGTTACCTATGTACTTATGGAAGCCCTTCTTGTTGTCTGTGATATCCCTTGCCAAATTCAATTCCATTCGTGCTTTGTCTTTCATAACTCTATATAAGAAAGAGAGACTCGGACAATATCTTTGTATTCCTCTCAGGTTGCCCATCCTTGCTTCCACCTCTGTATACTTTCTGTTTGAGTTTGGCCAGGAAGACATCTAGAGTTTGTGGGGGTTTTAGAAATAATAAAAAATGTAAATTAGGATTCTCAAGTATGATACTGTTCCTGTATTAAATGTCATTATTATATTAAATGCCAGACCTTGTGTACTGGATCTGGTTCAGATGGAGTTTTACTTTCTTCATAGCAGCCTGTATAGTGAGGTGGTTTGGATTCTTGACCTAACAGCATTGATAACACACTGATGTTTTAACTATTGCTGAACAGTGCTTGTACAGCATCAAGGCCAGCGAGTAGGCTAGTGTTGGGAAGGGGACACAGCTAGGACAGTTGAACCAAGGTGACCAAAGATATTGCATACCAGATAATGTCATGCTTAGCAATAAAACTGAGGGGAAACTTTTCCAAAGTAGCTGTTGCTCAGAGACTGGCTGGACAGTGGTCTGCTGGTGGGAGGTGGTGAATTATTGTCTTTGCATCACTTTTCTCGTCTTATTGGTTGGGGTTTTTTTTCTTTGCTTATTAGACTGCTTTTATATCAACCCATGAGTTTTTCTCACTTTTGCCATTCTGATTCCCTTCCCCATCCTGCCCGGGGTGAGGGGAAAATAATGTTGTAACTGGGTGGGGATTTAACTGGCTGGGGTCAACTTACTGCACCTTGTTCAAATTGCAATTTTTTAAACTTGCTTTTTATAGATCACAAGACCATCCAGATCAACAAACACACACCACTGGCAGTATTGCTACCACATCAATATCAAGCAGTGATACCTCAACACCAACTTCAACAAATATCAATTCTTTTGCCTTGGGTAAGAATATTTGTTAGATAACATGGTGGCTATCTTAGGTATCTTGGTTTCAGTTAAGTATCCCTGGAGCTTTATTCTAATGTAAATTGGACTTAAAAAAATTATAAAATTACTGATTGCAAAAATCTATGGTGTTGGTTGGAATAAGTTTTTGATCAGTAAGTTATCAGAGGTAAATTGTTTCCTTAATTTTTATGTACAGAACTTTGGGCTTGTGCTGTTTCATCTTCAGTAATAAGGTGCCACTGATCCTGTATTCTGGCACTATAGGTAATTAAACTCCTTCCAGTCTCCTTCTCCTCCTTAACAGTGCATTTGAATTGGCCTGAAGAGAGTACTGAAGTTGGACCCATAACATCATGACTTGGAGCAGAAGTAACGAAGTTACTCCTATGTTACAAACCAGTATTTGTCAGGTTCTGAGTCTGAATTATCGGTCTTCTTTTTCAGGAATAGAGACAGAAGTTTGCTTTCTTTTTAAAAACAAAAATTGAATTTAAAAACAAAAAATGAAACAACAGAAAACTGTGTTAAGCAATTACTTTTTTCAGTTGTAAACAGTTCTCCAGACTGACTAGTACCTTCTAAAAATGTGAAACTTTTGTTTGCTGAACTCTGCAAAGGAGAATTTAAAGCATTATTAGTTCTTGTTGCATCAGCAAAAAGAAGAGTTCTACTTTTTGTTTAGAATAGAGTATGCATCATATTAAGAGATTCCTCATGGTGGTGGTCTCTATAAATGATTATTACAAATGTATTGGAAAGTGTTGGGAATTAACCTGAGGCCTTAAAACTTGAACATCCCTTGTACCTCAGCTACAGTAAAGTAGAAGAAAAGCTGTTAGAATTGTAACAAGTTATATTTCAGATGCAGTTTGGATTTCTAGATGTCTCGTTATGTACAGAAGCAAACTCCTAGTGAATGACTCCTTAACAGCCTTGCAAAGATAGAATTTCCATTGAATTTCATTATTTCGAAGCGTGGGTTATGTTTATGTATTTCGTACTTAAAAAGAACCTGGATGTGTTTAGAAATATATTAGAAGCTGAAAGTTTAATTTTTGTTCCTTTCATCTTAAAGGTGGCCTTGGAGGTTTGACAGGCCTGAGTAGCCTGGGCTTAAATGCATCAAACTTTTCAGAGTTGCAAAGTCAGATGCAACGACAACTTATGTCCAACCCAGAAATGATGGTTCAGATAATGGAAAATCCATTTGTTCAGAGCATGCTTTCAAATCCTGACCTGATGAGACAGTTAATTATGGCTAACCCTCAAATGCAGCAACTTGTACAGAGAAATCCAGAAATCGGTCACATGCTGAATAATCCAGATATAATGAGACAGGTATGTAGAAAGAACTCTAAGGTCATGACTTTTGATTATATTGTAACTGGGAATAAAAAAGCATGTTTATATGAGTGCTAAAATATTGTTGAGGAATTTAGGCTTGTTAGACAGTCTGTAAAAGCTCACTATAGGAAATAGATGGGGTTTTTTTCTAACTGCTGGTGTCTGAAATAAGCTGATAATTTAAAAAAAAAAAAGCATANAAATAGATGCTTTTTAAATTGTCTGTATTTATTTTTAAGTTCATACTATAGGTTGCCTGCTGTAATGGTGCTAGAAATTATAAGAGTATATTGTGTAGAAAAGATGAAGGAAGAAAAGAGTAGTTCATTCAGGAGGTTTCTTATGTTTAGCCAGTCTTCCTGACCCAGTCAGTTGTGGTAGAATGCTAGCTAAACACCAAAGAATTGTGTTGACTCACACTTAAGCTTGATTCAGCTTTGATCCTAATTTCAAACTGGGTTAGACTGGGATAACTGAGATATTGCCAAATGCTGACGTTTTCACTTTAGAATGGATTTCTTATTAATACAGATTAAACGTTCCACTTCTCTAGACACTAGAACTTGCTAGAAACCCTGCAATGATGCAGGAAATGATGCGAAACCAGGACCGGGCCTTGAGCAACCTTGAAAGTATACCAGGGGGATACAATGCCTTGCGACGCATGTACACAGATATTCAGGAGCCAATGTTGAATGCAGCTCAGGAACAGGTGAGAAATGATTGTAGGGACCACTGAAAGTAAGTGGCTTTTAGTTGGTTGTTGGGGTTTTGTTTGGTTTTTGTGTGGTTTTGTGGGTTGTTTTTTGGATTATTTTCAAATATGAAAGAAGATAAATAATGTAACTTTTCAAATGTGTACTTGACAAAACAATTTCTTGAAGCTTGAAGTCAATGTGTGGTTTGTTCCTATGCTCTTTTAAACTTGAAGGGATAAAGATTGTTCTGTGAGTTTGATAACCTATTTTAATGTTAATAAATTTTTCTTATATATATTCTAAATTTATGTTTAATTCTTGGATTTATAAAGTTACTGAGGTTCAGGAAAAAATAAGAGTGTATAACTTGGAACCTAAGGTGGGAAGAAAAAAGGCTTTGAAATTTTTCTAAGTTGAAAACCACTATGAAAGATATAATCTTACTGTAATCAAAGTACTAGTGTGGTAGCATATGCTGCATTTAAAATGAGGTGTAATTAACTTATCTCTTTTTTTCTTGTTGGCTGTAATATCTCTTTCAATGTTGGTATCTTTTCAGAATATTTACAATGGCTTATTTTAGGATGGTGATTATAATTGATTACCGTAACTTGCCATTTCTAGCAGACTTAAAAATAGTCGACTAATAGATAATATGTGTTTGTTTCTCCTTCTGTAGTTTGGAGGTAACCCATTTGCTTCCTTAGTAAGCAATGCATCATCAGGAGGGGACAGTCAGCCATCTCGTACAGAAAATAGAGATCCTTTACCAAATCCCTGGGCTCCTCAGTCCAGCTCTCAGAATTCCACAAGTACCAGCACCAGTGGTGAGAACAGTGACAGTAGTAATGTCAGAAATAGCACCTCTGCTAATATGGGACAGAGCTCAACTATACCAAATTTGGGATCTGGATTAGGAGGTGTGTCTGTTATTGCACTTGTATATATTTACAAATATTCAGGAGTTAGGTGAAAATATTTCGTTATTAGAGATGTTTTGATTAAAAGTTTGTGTTGCTGTTAATTTCCATAGACTATTTGACTAGTGTCACAGTCCTCTATGGGAAAACAAACATGAAAAGTACACCAAGAGTGCTAACAATACTTGTGTACTGCCTTAAAATAAAAGTAGGGAATCTGTACATGAATTATAATATTTTTTTCTGTTTGGAGACAAACAGGAAAACAGTTAATAATGTAGATACTTAGCCTGACTGCTTGTTGGATATGACCTCTGGCTTATTTTGTTTCTAGGGCAGATGCATCTGTGTAAGCAGAACCACATTGAGATGTATTTAAGGGGCTAAAGCTCATTAAAAAAACCAAAACAAAACCACACAGTTGTATCCCAGTTCTAGGCAGTCTAATTAATTTGATTATAGTCAAGGTTTTTACTAAAGTGACCTTTTACTTTTTTTTTTTTAAGTTGGTATATTCAACACACCAGGAATGCAGAGCTTGTTCCAGCAGATAACAGAAAATCCACAACTTATGCAAAATATGTTGTCTGCACCCTATATGAGAAGCATGATGCAGTCATTGAGCCAGAATCCTGATCTTGCAATACAGGTAAATGCTTTTTGTGTAGGAATGAGTTGTATACGCTGAAGTGAAAAAAGGAGTTACATTTATCATAGTTATATTTTCAATACAGAATAACCGTGCTAACTTCTCAACAATAATGTTTGTTGCAAATGGTCCAGTTTTTAAATTATGTTAATGTCTGACTTATTGAAATTATTACCTAGTTACCTTTAGCAATCTGTTGCAGTAAGTTTCTTCAATTTGTCCTTGGACATCATGTCAGGCATTTTCTTGTAACAACTTGTGTTTGTGTATGTTTCATACAGCCCTATAATTTTGTGGCCTAGCATAAGAACCAGTTAAACAAAACAAATGCTTTGATTATAAATTAATGTAGATCTGATAGTAAATAAATATCTACCTTAGCTTGGGAGGACAGAAGTGGAAGGATTTGTTGCCATATATAGCTGTTATTCTGGTTTTCCTTTCTCACCTGTGATCTTTGCTTGAAATAAAAGTGCTTATACTGCTGTTTTATGAATGGTATTGTAGAAGTGCTTTCCAATTTTACTTACAGCAATAATATCCAAAGTCAAATCTTGACCTGAGATAATATTATTTTGTATACTAAACAGTTAATTGGAAATATCCCAGGCTTTTTGCAAACAGTATTTACAGGGAAGCCATCACATCAGTAGTGGAGGTTGACTAGAAAAGGTGTTTCTTGTTGCATAACTGAGGTTGCTTTGGTGAGGATCTGGCAAGGATTCACTTCAGAAGTTTAATGCCACCACTTCCCCACCCCAAAAAAAAAGCCACAACAAAAACTACACCCAAAAATAAATAAAAAAAAGACACAGCCCAAACAAAGAAAAAAAACGAATAACAAAAAAACAACAGCCACACCACCAGTTATTTCAGTCAATTCTCAAGGTGGTGGTTCATTGTTTCAGAACAAGTTTTGACCAAAGGAGATAATTACTCTGAGGTTATCATAGGCTATTATTTGTTATCTTGTTTTCTGATTTGTATATGGTGAATAATTGTCTTAAAATCCACTCTAGTATTTACTTTTTGATCTACTGCTTGATCCATGATGTTAAATATTTTTGGCCCATAGATGATGTTGAATAACCCTTTATTTGCTGGAAATTCTCAACTTCAGGAGCAAATGAGACGACAACTTCCTACTTTCCTTCAACAAGTAAGATGAGATACTAAGTCTTGTTAATTAATGTCTGAAATTCAGTGAGCAATTTTTGCAACAAACTGCTGCCTTTCCTTGATTTCACTTAAAACTACATTCTGTATTCTCATTAGCTTTAGACACTGAGTAGCATTATCCCTTGTAAGAATTGATACGCACACAGGTAAACCCAGGTGGCCAAACCACAGCTAAGGTACTAAGGAAAAGTTATTCCAAATAAGCTATTCCAAATAAATATTCCAAATAAAATATTCCAAATATTCTAAATACACTGCTAAATCATGCAGTGGGCGAAAGAGTAGAAGCAGCAGGAGGCCCGTTCTGGTGCTTTTATAACAACACCTTTCGCATGCACATAACTTCAAGGCTGTGTTCTCCTCTGTGCTTTTTATGGTCTCCCTCTCTCAGCAGGACCCTCAAGTATGTCTGTGAGAACTTTTATCTCTTCTTGCAACAGGGGAGTTAACTTCTCAAAGCAAGCAGGCAGAAAGATAGGTAGCACTATTCATGGGAAAGAATTTTCTCCCACACTGGGTTTTTCCTAGGCCTAGTTTTTCCAGCAGCAAAAATCTCCTTGAGCAAAATTCTTTTTCCTCCTCAAATATATAGATATATCTTCCGCATTTAAACTTTCTCTCCCTACATCCTGTAGTGGGTTGACCTGGCCACTGCCTCTCTTGGCAGTTGTCGCTGTTGAGGCAGCCATAGCGACACAGAGTCAGTTTTCTTTGTAAAACAGGATAGGGAAGGAATGTGTTTATTGTAACAGCTCATGGACATTTACAGCCCTCAGTGTACGTACTTGTCAAACTACAATTGGTGCCTGTACCCAAACATACATTAGGATTGGTTTTGTTCGCAGTCCCTACAAACTCATGATGACTCTGCAGATTCTCCAGGAAATGCAGCTGCTGCAGCTTTATCTTCCCCCTCTAGCTGCCTCTGTTGCTTTACCGTTCTGTCTTCCTTCTTCAAGGATACACCACAAGCTAAGTAAGGTCAATGCCTTTATCTACAAGTGCCAGATCACCAGCAGACCCCGACAGGCAGTCTTCCTGAGTTTCAGCACCAAAACTGTAGGTGTTTGATCCTGGCCAGATGCCGGGCACCCACTAAAAGCCGCTCTCTTTCCCTCCCTCTGTGACTGAGCAGAAGAGGGAAAAAAAAACAGCAAAGGAATTTCATGAGTAGAGATAAGGACTGAGAGAAGGCATTTGCTAACAGGCAAACCAGACTCAAAGTGGGGAATAGAACTAAAATTTATTGCTAACAGGGTAAAAGTTAAAGAGTGAGAAATAAAACAATCTTAAACAAACACTTCCCCCCCCTCGTTCCTCCATGTTCTCCCTCCCCAGCAGTGCGGGGGGATGGGAAAGGGGGGGGTGTCACAGCCCATTGTTGCTTCTGCCGCTGTTAAAGTCCATCTCTTGGACAGCAGCTCTTCCCAATCCACTATCCTGGGGGTCACTTCTCCATGGGGGTGCAGGGGGTCTCTGCACCCCGATGGTCCTCTGTGGCCTGCAGGAGAACACCTACATCACCACAGTCTTCACAGGCTACAGGGGGGTCACGGCTCTGAGTCCTTCCCCTGCTTCTGTGGGGTCCCTTCCCATGGGAGACAGTCCTTGATGGACCTCTCCCCATGGGTCACTCCCCCCACAGGTTGCAGTTCTTCATGGGCTGAGTCGTACCGACATGGGTCCCCCACTGGGGCCACAAGTCCTATCCAGGAAAAACTTGCTCCAGTGTGGGTTTCCCTCTCCACGGGCCACAGGTCTCCTGCATCCATCTTGCTCTATCCTTGGGCCTCCCACATGGTCGCAGCCTCCTTCATGCAACCACCAGTTTCAGCATAGGCTCTTCCATGAGCTGCAAGGGGGGTGGTCTCTGCACCCCGATGGTCTTCTACCAGTGGCAGGGGCCTCGGCTCTCAGTCTTTCCCCTGCTGGAGGGGGAGAGGGAAGGCCCTCCGGGCCCCTCCTCCCCCGTCCTGCTGCTCTGACCTTGGAGTCTGCATGTTATCCCATGTTCTCCTCCAGTCTTCTCCAGGCTGGAATTTCTTCTGCACAATAACCCTCTCTTCCTCTGTTCTTAAATATGTTATCACAGAAGTGCACTTCATTGGGTCTCCCTTGGCCAGCAGCAAGAAAGTCCCTCCTGGAGCTGGCTATCATTGGCTTTTCATAGGACGGGAAGCTTCTAGCAGCTTCTAAGTGAAACCACCCCTATGGCCCCCCTACTACCAAAAACCCAGCCGCATGAACCCACGACACATCCCTTGATAATTAAATGCTTGATTTATCTCTTCATCCCTTTCAAAAGTTAAATCTGGCTTTTAGTGGAGTGGATGTTTTTGTCTGTGACTACCACAACTGCTTTGATTTGCTCTTGTGCTTTTGCTTAGAAGTAATGACCTGTTCTTACTGCCCACCAGCCAGAGAGAACCTGTTTCCCACATGATTTCTTTTGCAAAATAAAGAAAAAATATTATTCCTTTTCCCACTACTAAGATAAGCTTTGAAGGTACTTTTCTCATACTTCCTCTACCCTGCCCTGATTATTTGGGTTAAAGAGACCTTACAGCATGCCTTGAAAGATGCAAGTCATAAGCTAATTCAAAAGAAGTGAAGTGGGTTCTGAAGATGTTTGCCTCTAAAGATTGCTTTACCACCAACTTTCCCTCTTACACTATTGTGGTAGCAGCCCCGGTATTTGCTTTATCTTAGCTGTCACAGTGTATACAAGGACTGCCTCCTTTAAATAGGACTAAGCAGAATTTTTAGGAATTAAAAATTGAATCCAAAGTATGAGTTCTATCATTAGGCACTCTTTACAATTCAAAGTAAATGTGTACTGCCGGGATCTTATTGCATGTTGGCAGTGTTATGATTAAAATAAATAACATGAATTTCATGCAACTGATGATTATCTGATGGTCCAATCTATCTAGATCCCTCTGCAAGGCCTCTTGTCCCTCGCAAGAGTCACAAGCACCTCACAGTTTAGTATCACCAGCACACTTTCTAATGGTGCATTCAATTTCTGCATCCAGATTGTTCATAGAATCATAGAATCATAGAATCAGATGGGTTGGAAAGGACCTCTGAGATCATCAAGTCCAACCCTTGATCCACTACCACTGCAGTTACTAGACTATGGCACTAAGTGCCACATCCAGTCTTTTCTTGAATCCCTCCAGGGAGGGGGAATCCACCACCTCCCTGGGCAGCCCATTCCAGTGCCTGACCACCCTCTCTGTAAAGAATTTCCTCCTAATATCTAATCTAAACCTCCCTGGCAGAGCTTGAGACTGTGCCCTCTTGTCTTACTGCTGGTTGCCTGGGAGAAGAGACCAACCCCCACCTGGCTACAACCTCCTTTCAGGTAGTTGTAGAGAGTGAAGAGGTCTCTCCCGAGCCTTCTCCAGGCTAAACAACCCTTGCTCCCTCAGCCTCTCCTTGTAGGGTTTGTGCTCCAGTCCCTTCACCAGCCTGGTTGCTCTTCTCTGTTGATAAATATATTGAACTAGAATTGCACCCTGAAGAACACCGCTGGTGACTGGTAGCCAGCCATATGTAGTCCCATTCACTACAACCTCTTGAGCCCTGCTGTTCAGCAAGTTCTTCACCCAGCACCATGAACCTGCTCATCCAACAGCTGGACAACTTATCCAGAAAAGTGCTGTGAGGGACAGTGTCAAAAGCCTTCCTGAAATCCAGAAAAACTGCATCCACTGCCTTCTTTTCATCTACTAGGCGTGTGTCCTTATCATCAAAGAATGAGGGTTCTTGAATATTATCTTTGCTTATTATGTTTGCTAGTATGTTTTGCAGAGTAGATGTTGATGGCACTACAGATAGGAACACGTGCACAAATTAATGTAAATGTATTTAATGTAAATATTCAAATACAAAGTTGAAAACCAGCAAGTTCTGAAAGGATATCAGATTCTATAAAACATCTAGTGATAAAGATCAACTTTGAATATCTACATATTATTCAATTATGAGTTTCCTGTTTTTAGATGCAGAATCCTGACACATTATCAGCTATGTCAAACCCTAGAGCAATGCAGGCTTTGCTACAGATTCAGCAGGGCTTGCAGACATTAGCAACGGAAGCACCAGGACTTATACCAGGGTAAGAATTGGTCATACAAATCTATACAAGAACTTTTCTCTTGTGTTTGCGTTTTTGTCAGCTTTTGTCTTTCTTTTTAACATATAGAGGTTTATCCAGTTTTTACAGACTGTTCCTCTTGCATTTTTTAGTTTCACTCAACTTGTTTTAGAATCTGTCACACTGTAGTGGTTTAAAAAAACAGATGGGAATTAAACTCCAAATAAACTGCTCCCCTTCCCCTGGTGAGAGAGGGACAAAGGCAGAGACTATGGGTTGAGATAACAATTTACTGAAAACAAACAACAGTGGAATAAGAAAGGCAGAGTAGCAGCAACAATATTTATAACACAAGTATACAAAAGAGAAGGTTGTTTACACATAAAAGGTGTTCACCACCTTAACTCAGTTCCACATGGCTGCTGAGACAACGATGAGATGGCGGATGTTCCTGTGACTAGCGTTACGTGACGTCCCAGGACAAAGACAAGATGGTGGATGTTCCCACAACTAGCATTTCCCATCCCCAAGCCGGAGACAACAAGAAACAATGCTGGACAAACCCCAAAAAAGCTGGATTGTCCGTGTTGCGCCACCCACTTCCAGGCCACTCCAATCTGCTAGTTCAATCCCGCACAGCACCTCTGCTTCGGACCACTCTGCTCCGCTGTGCTCGGGCTCGTCTCCTCTCATCTTGGTTCGCCACTGCTTTATTCCCCACGGCTGCTTCCAGCATTGGTGGACCCATATGCTCCACTGGGTTTAGATGTGTTTGACACTTGGAGTTGCTTTCTTCCTAAGGGGGTGGGAAGGGATGGGTGGCAGCGGCAGAAGGACAAGGTCCACAAGGCTGGTCCCAGCAACTTTCCCAAAGCAAAGATTGAACAAAATGGCACTGCTTCCAGTGTGCGTTCATATTTTCTTCCCCCCAAAGCCACGCCCCCCCAGTAATGAAGTGTGTGGTGTCAAATAGCAACCTAGCCATGCCCACAGAGTTCTAGGCTCCTCCCTGTTCTCGGCACTTGCAAGCAAAACTAGGACATACACTTTTGTTTGTAACACACTTTTAAGCAATGGTCTATGGTCTTGTTTTAGTGCTTGTCATCCATTTTTTATTTGACAGAATTTTTACTTAGTAATTACATCTTATGGGAAGGGATTATAACTAAGCCATTTTTTACTTTAGTGATGTATTTCTCTGTCATTTGTGCAGATTCAATCCTGGTTTAGGTGGATTGGGAAGCACTGGAGCTCCTACAGGGTCCACTGTATCTAGTTCAATTCCCAGTGAAAATACAAGTCCAACATCAGGGGCCACTGATCCTGGTCACCAGCAGTTTGTCCAACAAATGTTGCAGGCACTTGCTGGTGCAAATGCTCAGGTAAAGTAGATCACTGTATTCTAGCGTGTGTGTCTCTGTGTGTGTGTGTGGCTGGTGGGGTTTTTGTTTGAGTTTTTTTAAATATCCAGTGAGACAGACACACAGACACCCCCCACACACACCCCTCCCCCCCCATCCCACACACACCCACCCTTCCCCACTGTAAACAAACAGAATGCTTCTGGTCAAAGGAGAACAGAGGAAGATTAAAAGTGATGTTCTAGCTGTGCAAATAAATGCTGGGAAAACATCACATTTGAGTAAAAGTGTCCTCTGAATGGTTGATTGATAGGTACACCTATCTTCATACCCTTGAATTTCTGAAATGCCTGGAAAGAAGGGAGATTAAGGTGTTAAAGGGAGGGCTGGTTCCCTGGCAACTGAAATGTGGGCTCAGACAAGAAAAGAACTTAAGCATACTGAACATTATTATCTCTGTACTTTGTGTTGCTGGTTGTAGCTCAGGTTATTTGGGGCCTGAATTTGTAGCGTGCTTCCCTGACATCCTGCAGGTTCAGATTGCACAATGTACATTGTGTTAACATACCAAGTGGGATTTAGGCTTTCTGGAGAGCTCCAGAAGTCAAGCAAAGGTGGCAGCTTTGTGAAACAGAACCATTACACTGGGGTACATATCCAGTGTAATGGCAGACTGCTGATAAAAAGGGTCAGTCCTGTTCTTACCTCCTCTGTTGCCACAGAATAAGGCAGTTCAGCTTGCTGATCTGACAGAAAAATGTTAGTTTATGTAACTATGAGAAAGTGGTGGTAATAATAGCTATAGGAAGCCATGTTCTCATAGATATTTTTATCATTCTAGATCTTATGCTACCAATTCAGTATTCTGTTTGGTTTTTCAGGTGGGGAGAATGTTTACATTTCAGCCACTATGTTTGCATTTTATTAGTTTGGAAGTATATGCAGTTTTTAAATACTGGTAGGAATTTCTCAATGGATAAAACTTTAAGTAGAACAAAAGGAAAATTAGCAGTAGGTGCAAAAATCTTGTGTTGATATGTAAACTGTCTCACTCATTTCAAAAAGTGACTTCTTAGTATTACTCTGACCTTATATACCTAAAGTATATTTTCATATAATTGTTCTGTTTCACAAATGCCTCTGAGATGAAGATGATACAACTGAGATTATTCATAATTTTGCCATTAGTTTATGAGCAATTTATTTGAGCAAGATCAACTCATAAAGCACAGCTGTCACTTTGCCTTAGGCTGAACTTTTTAACTAGAATTTTGGTAAATTTAGTCAACAAATACTTGGAGCATTTAAGAGGTAATTTTTATGTCAAGGAATTAAAAAGCCTACCACATTCACTGTTGGCAACAGTGAAATTCTCAAAAATTTTCTATTCCACACTACTAGATTAGATTCATTCATTAAATAAAAGTCTGCATGCGCATCATTAACAAACTGTTCTTGGAACACATTTATCAGATGTAAGTGTTCCTTTTTTATCAAACAAGCAGCTGTGCTTGTAGTTCAAAATGTCACATAAGTGAAGATACTCTTAAAATTTGAGGCTAATCTGACTTGTTTGATCAACAGTTCAGTTGGAAATGAAACGTGGGGAATTTGGAAAAGATGCATTCAGAAATTAGTAAAGACAAGAAGTGGTTCTGAACCAACTATGTTTAAATCCTATACTTTGCCAAATATGTATTATGCTTTTATAGCTTGAGATTTTTTTTCTTAGCAGTTACAAAATCCAGAAGTTAGATTTCATCAACAACTGGAGCAGCTGAGTGCAATGGGCTTTTTGAACCATGAAGCAAACTTACAAGCTCTAATAGCAACAGGAGGAGATATCAGTGCAGCTATTGAAAGGCTGCTTGGTGCTCAGCTTTCATAGCACTGTTTCTTTAGCTTGAAAAAATGTAATTTATTTTTGATAACAGCTCTTAAATCTTTAAAACAGTTGCTTTATTTCATTCTGACTCTTGTATTTGCCTTGTCATCCATTTTAAGGTCAAATGCAGTAGTTTTCTTCAAATAGGGAATTGATGCATTTTCACTCAGTTGTTGTGTGCATCACTTTTGTTCTTTATTATTTCTTAATTTTTTTAAACAATATCAGCTTTTACAGTTGATTGAGCAGGTTTTGTCTGACTTGCGACTGTCCAATTTATTTACTACTAAACCATTAGCCTTCAGTAGTAATTTATGTGGGATACAAATTCAAAAGGAAACAATTGAAAGCTATAACATGTGGGTACCAGTGCTGCTCATGGTGATTTTGGCATGTATTTTTTCTGCTAGAAAAATGCTGTAAGATTTATACCACTTTGAGTAATCTACCGTTTTTGCTTTTATTTATATGAAGTATAAACACAACATATACAATGGAGACATCTCATTTCTATAAATTTACACATTGCAATAGAATGAAATTATAAGCAACCAAAAAAGGCCATGGAAAAAAAAAGTAGTAAGACATGGGGTTTAGTGTAGAATCTTCCAGCATATTAGGTAAACATCTCAGAAAAAATGCTTAGGCAAGGTCATTTCAAATATATTGGAATTGCTGTTCTAGTTATATCTTCACATCTAGCCATAAAGAAACTTGCACTGTAACACTGTCTCATTGCAACATTGTTACAGATTAACTGTAAATTACCTTTGTGCAAATTAAAGGAGTACTGCCTTGTGCTCTGAAAATGTTTCTATGGCATTTTGGCTTGTTCCATTGAGATTCTAACAAGCATTATGATTTTTTAATTGGAAACATTACTTTCAGCCACTGTCATGTGATATTCTAATTATTTTAACCACCATGTAAAAAAATACTGTATATCTCTTTTTATTGGTAGTTACCTCTCATGCACAGGTAATAAATTAATTTAAAAGTATTTAAGCATCTTGTTTCAGTGTGTTTGCAATTGGTGATTATCCAGAATTCAAGATGACCCAAGATGATTCCAGTGTCAGCTCTGGGACTATTTACAGACTTTGGGCTAATATTAACAAACAATACTTAGAGTATAAAGTGGAGGACAGAGAGGAAGGCTCATATGATACTGAGGACTGTTTAGATAAAGGGAAAGTAGTGAAATAAAGCATTCCGCTGTGTGTTACAGAATAGCTTTTTATTGGTCTTTGGTGTCAGTGTAATTGTCAACATTCTGATTTAATTCTTGTATTTCATTAGAAACTTCATCTGAACAATCTTTTGGTACATATATAAAGCCAGTTTGTTCTAAAAAAATATTGCTTGCAAATGGTTTAAACTTACTGGCCCTGACTAAAAATTGTTAAATGAAGTTAAATGAAACAAATTTATAATGGGATATAAAGGAGCACACTTTCTTTTAGATACAATGAAATTAATAAAACTCTTGGCAAAGCCAAGCACGCAGATTTTACAGGGAGTAACTGTGTTGTATTCTCCTCTCAGAAGTTTTTACTGTCCAGTAATCTTGGCTCTTACTTCAGCAGTAAATAAATAGATCAAATACTGCTGATGCACAGTGCTGCATAAAGTTCAAGAAAATATATTGGTTGGCAGACCTCTCTGCCTCTAGATGAAAATCTCATAGATAAGCAACATAGAATATTAAACAAATAAAACAATTAAAATAGAATCTAATGGTGATTTGAGTTTTATATGATCAAAGCTTTTAAAAATACTTAAAGTTTGGGTAGGAAATTATTATTACTTTTATTTCCTAGTCAATGATAGTAAACCTGCAAGGCACTAGACCTTCATAGTGCCTTCTGTTTGGGAAAGTATCTTTCACTGCACTGAGTATGAGGCTCTTAGGGAAGTGATAGCAAGTAGCTTCTGTAGAATAATCACTACTTTTCAACAATTACTCTTAGGATCTTCAAAGTAACTAATTCAACTTGACCTTATAGTATGCCCTACAGGAAGTTTGCTTTAAAAAAGTGAGATATCTAGTCATTCAGAAGGTATATATTTCTAAGAATACAATCCATAACTTGCAAAAAGGCCACTGTCAAATGGAAAGGGAAAAGCTGAAGTAGGAAGGGGAGAGACTTTTGCCAAGCTTTGCTAAGGTACCGAATCTTAACTCCATTGAACATTCTTTTGAGACAAGATCCAGTTCACCTATGTAAGTAAAACAGAGATGTGATATTTTAAGTAAAATTCTATTAGAATTTAAGAAAAAGTAGAATTTTACCTAAACTGTACAATGAACCATTGAGCTGTTTACTACTTGAGATACAATTAATAATTAATTTAACTATGTAACTACTGTCAACTAGTAATAACAATTAGTAACTGAGTAGTGGTAAAACACTGAGACATATTCAGTGTAGGAGGACTTTTGGTTTTGTAGGAGAAGACCTTAATTGTTAAAAGTGGCAGTAGATGAAATAAGGTTTGTAATAGGGGTAAAAATGTATTGTGTTTAATAATAAAAGATACATCACACTTGGTTTAATGGCATAATAGAATGTTTGTTTGCACACTCTCTCACCACTGTCTCTCTAGTCTTTTAGGCACTCACTTTTGAAGATGTGCAATTTCTTTTTGGTTATAAGGGTTTGAAATGTAATATTACAGCTTGGTAAATATGTCATGCAGCTGCTTTCCTATCACTGTAGTTTCCTGAATTATTTAGTTATATTGTGTCTAAAAACAAGTGAGCATAAATTTGCATTTAATAGTGGGTATATTAGAAAAGGTCCTCGCTTGTAAAATGGTATACTGGAAAAATAGGAAGACTTCATTAAAAGCAAAGGTACTGCAAGAGGTTGCCTTTGCTTTAATTTTCATACTGACTAAATTTTCATGGCAAAGTTAAAAATAATAATCTATGCTAACTGTATATGGTGATGATTCTGTTCAGGTCTGACTTGTAGAATCTTACATAAAGTATCTACAGAGTTTTCATGAAGTTAAGCTAAAGAGGCATCTCTTGTTTAACAAGGACTTAGAAAACCCTTTTGGCAATTCAAAAGAGGATTTTAACCTTAAATTTTATGAGTTATGTAACTGACTATATTTAGAAGTTTCTGATCACAAAAAAAAGTTGGAATATGTATTTGAAGTTGCTTGATCTTAGGTTTTAAAGCAGCTGTATGAAAACCTATCCATAAGCATATATTGGACTGGGTATAGGCTGAGATGGAAGTGTGAAGTAAGATAACACACAGGTACCCCTGAAATGCCAGGCAGTGGAAGGATTGCGGGAAAACATTTCCTAAGTCGAGAACACTAGACTTAGAAGCAAATTCCTAATGGTGCTTCAAACACACTGGACCTGAGAAAAGACGCTTGCTGATGTCAAAGCCCCTCTCGGTGCAGCTGGATTGGCAGTTATATGGAAGCAGCACATGCCATCAGGCTCAAACAGCGTGCGTAGCAGTGAGACAGAAGGCAGCATAGCAGGAACTAGACTGGGTAAGTTCTCAGGTGCAAACACACTGCAGGTGCTCTATATCTACTGCGTGGAGAACAGAAATAAAGGTATTGTTACACTCAAGTATTTACAGGATAATTCTACAAGGATATACCCAGATCTGATAGCTCGGGATGGGGTGACTGCCCACCCGGACTAGTGAGGCACAAACCAGTCTTGCTCAGCAGGATGCCAATTGGAGTGCAAGCCTGAAACCCAAACCACAGGTCCAGTGCTTCCCCTCTTGGAGAAGGCCTTGGGGGTTGTGGAAAACACCTGAAACACAGTAACTCAAGAAGCTGACATTAGCAGAGAATGCAGCAGAAGTACTCCTGACACTATATCCATGGCTTGTGAACATATATCCCCACCACCTTGATAGGGGCAGAGGGGTCAATGCAGGTACCTGCCAGGAAGCAAACCTACTGACCCCCCTTGTAATATCCTTCAAGGTCTACATAATCTCTGCTGGTTTAAAAGTAAACTGGTGGGAGAAATGAACCTAGCTCAAGAGAGATTACAAGTCAGAGTTACAATTTACTAAAAAGATTACAATAAATGTAATGATACAGAGAAAACTGGCTTTTAGCCCCCAAAACAGATGTATAACCCAGCACCCTGGGACAAGAACAGAATGGTGTTCATTAGCCCCAGTGCTGAGCACCATGTGGCCACCCTGTGTGCAAAGTAAAAGGAAAGGAAACCTGTTGGTCTGGATGATAGTCACAGCTCTGTGGAAGTAATGATCGTAGTCTTGTAGAGAGTGGCAGTCCTGTTGGAGTTCTGGTCCTCCTCTGGATCCAATGAGTGGTGCCAGAAGTCCCAAAACCCCAAGATCATACATGCTTAGGTTCAGGTGGGAATGCCCAGTACCTCCCCCAGGGCAGGGAGTTACACAATGGGTGATTTAACTCTGTGAGTCATGGGATATTTTGGAATCTTTGAAGGTCTATGTCAGCTGCCTATTATGCCAGTCCATTGTGCCCCACTAGCAGAGATGCCCCCTCAGGCTGGGTGGGAAGGTGCTAATGCCTCTCCAGAGGGGAGTTATCACAGCTGAGTCATTGGTGTGAAGACAAAGAAACACTCCCCTGCCTTGCAGGATTTCTTTAACACCCAGATTGTAGCCTGAGGTGTCAGGTGTGCCCTGGGCAGCTGCTGCAAACGATCCATTTATTAACAGTCCATCAGAAATTACATAGAGGGTATAGAATACACAGTTTTGGTTATGCCCTGTAACTAGGCCCCTGTAACTAGGACATCTTCTCAAATACAATTAAGTACAACTAGACACACTTAATCAAGGCATTCTTGCAAGTGTTCAAAGCTTTTTGTTGTTGTTTGGCCCACTGCCAAACANTGCAGGATTTCTTTAACACCCAGATTGTAGCCTGAGGTGTCAGGTGTGCCCTGGGCAGCTGCTGCAAACGATCCATTTATTAACAGTCCATCAGAAATTACATAGAGGGTATAGAATACACAGTTTTGGTTATACCCTGTAACTAGGCCCCTGTAACTAGGACATCTTCTCAAATACAATTAAGTACAACTAGACACACTTAATCAAGGCATTCTTGCAAGTGTTCAAAGCTTTTTGTTGTTGTTTGGCCCACTGCCAAACAGCTCTCATCCTGGTCAATCCTTGTCAGTAACTCAGTAATGCTACCAGGTGTGGAAAAAGGTTCTCCAGTACCCCAGGAAGAAATATAATGCATTAGGGCCCTGCATCCTCTCTTTTAAATACTCCCTTCCTGTCTCCTGGTGGGATTAACACATCTGATATCGTAGCTGAGAGTAAATGGTGGACTGTGTCCAAATGGTCATAATTAACAGCTGTTCCCCATATTCTATATGATTTTTGAGCAGGCTTAACAAAGCCAGTAGAAACAGTCAAGGTATTTTTATCTCCCTGCCGAGGTCTGCTGTCCACCCCACCTCTGTCTGGAAAGCAGGACACAGAGATAACCATCTGCATCGCATTAGCATTTGAAACAGAGCCTTTAAAGGGGGTAATAAACTGCCATGAACACAGACAAAATGGTACCTCCTAATGTCAAAACAACNGTCTAACAACTGTTTCAATTCCCTCAGAGTATCCACCCCCGCTTAGCAAAATTTGCCGCATCAGGGGTCGGGCCTGCACTAGCCCATCAATCCTCTGGGCTAGGTTCAAATTCAACTTCAGAGTCTGAAGACTCCGTCAAAATGCTTCCATCCCACCTCCCAGGACCCCGTGGTAAGGGCAAGAACCTGGGATGGCAAGACCATACCTGCACCCTGTTCCATTGTCCACGTACCAGTGATGCAGGACATGAAGCACTCTACGACTCATTGCAACTCCTGGCCATGCTGTTCATCAGCAGGCAACACGGCCTGCTCCAAACTCCATGCACACTTCAGGTCACCGATCTGCTCTTCCAGGGCTGCCACTTGGCCCCGCAAAGCCACAATCTCCTGGTCAAGGGCCTGAAGTCCAGTGAGCAGAAACCAGCCCACTCTGCCTGCTAGCTTACACAGAACTGCTTTGATTGTCTGCAGGCCAGTCTCTGTCACAAACTGTATTTAGAGCCAGGCTTCCAGAGGAGTCATCATCGCTAAGAAGGCAGTCACAGGGGCCCAACAATCCTCGTCAGGCCATCTGACGACACAGGAAATCACCAACACGGCTTCCCCAGTCCTTGACCTTCTCCACAAACATTGCATGGTTATTCTGGGGGGAGTAGCCAACTATGCCAATTGTGAAGTAAGATAACACACAGGTACCTCCAAAATGCCAGGCAGTGGAAGGATTGCAGGAAAATTTATTTCCAAAGTCGAGAACACTAGACTTAGAAGCAAATTCCTAACAGCACTTCAAACATACTGGGACTGAGAAAAGACACGCCCCCTGCTCTTCTTCAGGCTTTATCATCGCTGGCCGCAGAGGCCCGTAACACATCTGTGAGTGTTACCTCTCTCCTCACATACCAGGAATGCAGGGGGGAAAAAAACATCAAAACTGCCTTTGAGAAAGATGTTTGTTTTAGGCAGGAAAGCTTTCTTAAGTGAATAACTGTCTCCTCCTAGTGAAATCTTCCGGAAGAGTATTGTCTCCTCACAGAAGAGTAAAGAAGGCCAGAAAAGGGAAGTAAAGAAGGTCCAACTATGAAAAGAATGAGAAAGAGTTTGTTTTGTGATGTCGGTATTTTTGTGTGGTTTTGTTCGTTTGTTTGTTTTAAAGAAGGAAAGATCCATCAGTCTTGCACTGGCCGATTTGCTCTCTGCTGCATTTCATCAATGGGTATGCTTCACATGTGAAAGATGCTAATTCAAAGTCTATATCACAGAATCACAGAATGGTTAAGGTTGGACAGGACCACTGGTAGGGTCTTCTGGTCCAACCTCCCTGCTCAAACAGGGTCTTCCTAGAGCATATGGCCCAGGATTGCATTCAGATGGTTCTTGAATATCTCCAGTGAGGGCGACTCCACAACTTCTCTGGGCAATCTGTTCCAGTGCTTGGTCACCCAGCAAGTAAAGAAGTTCTTCCTCATGTTCAGGTGGAACTTCCTGTGCCTCAGTTTCTCCCCATTGCCTCTCCTATTGCTCAGCACCACCAAGAAGAGCCTGACACCATCCTCTTGACACCCTCCCTTCAAATACTTATATACATTAATAAGATCTCCTCTCTGTCTTCTCCAGGCTAAACAGGCCCAGTTCCATCAGCCTTTCCTTGTGAGATTCTCCAGTCCCCTAATCGTCTTTGTAGTCCTCCACTGGACTTACTCCAAGATCTCCATGTCTCTCTTGTACTTAGGAACCCAGAACTGAACACAGTACTCCAGATGTGGCCTCACCAGGGCTGAGTAGAGGGGCAGGATCACACAATTTCAGTGTGCACAAATGAAAAGTCTGGCAGCCCTGTTGATGCCTTAGAATTTTTAGGATTTGTAGCAAATATGGATTTTTAGTATGGCTGCAAACTTTCTCACACTTTAGAATAGCAGTTGACAGTTCCCAAACCCTGTTCTCATGCTTCATATTGAATTTTCTAAATTTCTAAATTCTTTAGGTTTATTTAATATTCTTCTCAAGGAAAAAGACTCTAGCAAACACATCTTGTTTAGGACATATGCACCTGAACCGGGATAATAAGATAACATTGTAGCCAAAGCAACCTTGAAGGCCCAGAGACCTTGGAGAAGCTCCAAAGACAAAGACAGTGCGTGCCGTGAGGAGGAGGAAGATGAAGAAAAATGGGGTCTTAAGACCTTGTTTCAGGGAGGGTTCGGAGGGATTGCTGAAGTGGAAAACAAAACACTGCTGAAAGCTCAGAAAACCCAATATTTATTACTAGGAAGTGGCCAACAAACAGAGAAACCGAGAGAGATAAAAGAGGAAAAGAAAGATAAGCCCTCAGTAAAACCTCCCACTCACGCAGGCGTTACGAGGTTGTCTTACCGACCCCAGAATAACTAGTATTTCCCCATGGCAGAAACTGCAGCCTTGGGGGG
>VYXB01006843.1:0-46482 GCA_013397135.1 Pachyramphus minor
TCTGGCACACAGTGGACTTTACGTGGATATATGGTGTGGATCTAAACCTCAAAATGTCCAGTGATGCCTCAGCAGAATCAGTCTTCAGCTCCTCACAGTCTACACTGTCTGACCACCAGCCCTGCCAAGCCAAACCCATCCACAGACCCACATCCTGGCCAATCCTTAGGCCATCACCTTCCCCAGGAAAGTATCTGATGCCTGCAGCTGAGGCTCGCTGCCCTGGTGCTCCTGGCTGCAGTGCACTTTGCTGGAGGATGGGATGAGCCCTAAGTCAAAGCCCTAAGAACCCTAAAAGCCCTAAGCCCTGCCTCATGCCTCCCCGGCAGGAGTAATGAGGAGTGCTGCAGATTCAGCTTGGATGGGCCACTCACAGCCTACTTCGCAGTCAGATTTTCTAAATGTCTGTGCAAGAGCTGCCATGTGAAATTGCTTTGCATGGAGAGGTATGTTTGTTTGAACCTGATGATTCTGGGTTTGTAGGTTTTCATTTCCAGGAGAGAAGGAGTTTGTCTTACTCTGGGCTTCCATGGATAAAAGGAGACAAGCTACCATGACCCATAATTTTGGAATTAGTAACATTTTGACCTACTACTTAGTACAGATCTTTTGCTGTTTACTACATGGTGATATCAAAAGCTACCTATATAACAGAAAACAGTGTGCAATCTCAGTGTCTCCAAGGAGTTGGACAAGGAGCCGAACAAAGGAACAAGACTGACCAAAAATGGGAAACTATCACTGAAATATTCAAAAGGCTTTTACTAAGATGAAAAGGTGACATCTCAAGATCTGTTGGGTTTTTTTTCCTGCAAAGACATTTTGCAGTCTAAGGGCCCTCAGCAGCCCAGAAACTTTGGAAACTCTGAAATACTTTTAAACCAGGAGTGATAATGTGATTCCCACCAGCTTTCCTAAAATGAATCTTTCTTGCTTGATGAAGTGTCCGCTGCTGCAGTCCAGAAGTGTGTGACAGCACATGACAGAGCAATAATGCCCATGACAGGTTAATAGTGACTTCAGACTGCTGCAAAGGCACAGGGTCAAGTGTTGTTCCATGGAGGAGGGCAGAAGGACTTGTGTTTCCATCGAATTCCTGGGTGCTGGTTGGAGGTAAAGGCGCACCTACCACCCAGACTCTTGGACCCTTTTCCTCTCCCTTCCAATGCCTTTCAATCCCAGCATTTGGGTTACTGGTTATCTTTATATTTTCTCCCAATCACTTAGAGAAAAAATTTAACAGGTCATTTGAAATAAAAATAAAAAAGAGGAGTTGATGTTTGATCTGCATTACATCCACTTAATGCTCACCTTGAAATTTTTTTTCTCACACAGGAAAGGCATAAAATTGTGAGGTCTTATCTAAATATCAGAGGTGTTTTGGAGATAATTTGATGTTTGAGTTGTAACATCTCAAAGTTTCAATCAATCTTAAAAGAACTGTGTTAGAAAATGCTTCATGTGACCCATTTTAAATATAACATGGCCAACATCCAATTCACTTAATTAGATGATGTGATGGTGAATGATGATTAAGCTTAGAGATACGCAGCCTAACTTTTAGCTCAACAGAGGGAAAACACTTCTGGCTTCTAAAACAATATTTTTTCACAGAAATTATTACAATATGACTTGGAGAGATGAGCTCAGCCTCTCCTGATGGTTACAAGGCCAAAACTGGTTTTGGTTATTAGGAGGTAATATTTGCACAGAATTACCTCTAAAAAGCAGTAAAAGCTTTGGATGGGACTTGAATTCTTTTAGTGTGTGAAGACTGTCACTTTTAACTGATTCCTCCAATTTTTAAAAAAATTTCTTTTCAAAAATTGATAAATTGTACTTTGTTTTGACTAAGTTGTCATTCCAGGATGCTTTGCATTTGTTTCTAGGGATATAGTAATCAGTCTTTTCTGATTTGTGAGATCTTCTAGTTTCTCAGCTGATGTTGCCCAACCCTACTTAAACGATTTCCTTCTGCCCTCTCAGCCTATGTGTGCTTCTGGGTGTATATGCTGGAAAACTTGGCTATAATGAAAGTCCCTTCCTAAGACACACAATTTAATATTTTTTCTTGCTTTTTTTTTTTTAGTTTCATTTATAGTTCATGGAACTATCTGTGTCTAGTAAAATGTTTATTTTGTATTTGCTTCCAATCCCATTAAAGAGAAGGAAATAATTATCTTCTAGAAAATTGTTATCAACCTCATGTCCTGCCCCATCTGTACCTTTTCAAACCAATCCAAGGGGAAAACTTTTTTATTTAATCTGAAACTAGTTATTTGTAGCATTTTCATACGGATTAATTTTCAATTTCCTGTGTGTTTTTTCTGAGATTGCATGTAGGCTTTAGAATGGTAATTATGTATTTCTGAATGTGAAGCCATAAGTGCTGTTTATAAGGACTAGGGACACATATTCTCTTTACGTGCCATAGGTTATTGTTGCCCTCACTCATCTCTGCCAAAGACAAATGTTCCCTCAAATTTTCTTGGGGAGCTGCTCCCTGGCCTTTTTCATCCCAAATAATACAGACTAGGATATCTTTAAACTAACTGTGAAAGGATCTTGAGTTATCCATACTTTAACTAGAGCCTAACTAGATCTTTTCTTTACAGAGGACATGCCATAATTACTCGGAGGGCTATAAACTTCTAAATGCTACATTTACCTTTAGCTAAACTAGGGCAATCAATATTTAAGATACAGATACTCAGTTTCATCTGAGTGAGAACATAGTAATCTAACAGACCTTTCTACTCACAGTTCTTAATCCAGCAACATTTTGTGACATTTTAGGTTGCATCAGGCCTCATGCAGGCTGAATATTCCTGAGAAATTTGAGCTCGTGGCTGCCCCAAAGGCTAGGCTTACTTCCCTCTTCTGACTGCAGTTGTCTGCTCTTTCTTTTGCATGAGCTCTTGTGTTTGTCTGACATCCCCAGCTTTTTGAAGCAGCACAAAATACACACTTTCAGTGACAGCAAGCTGTCAGATTGTCCCAGATGTCTTGCACAACCTCACCCTTGGTGCCTCTGGGTCACGAAGAAAGAATTTTTCTGTTGCTTCAGAGACTTGGATCTGTCATTTTCTGCTTCTTTCATGCNTCCCTTGTGCCTGGATAGGGGCAGCAGTGGTTGTAGATATGCTGGAAGTCATAGTCTTTTAGGCTGGAAGGGAAACTGGACTTGTTTCTGTAAGAGGAACTTTGGACCTAAAATCCAGTGGTGATCATTTCATGTTTATTGCATTCCCTTTGGTTGTTTTAACAAGAAACTCATTCGATAATTGAAAAATATAGATTTTATATCTTTGCTGTCAAGAAAGAGCTTACTAGCAAAGGTATAAATTAATTATCTTCCAGTATCGACAATTAAAAAATGTTAAAATATATATATTTCTGAGTATTTAACATCTTTTTTCTAGCTACTGATTTGCATAATTAAGTTGGTTTTTTTTCCCACAAGAGATTCAGAACATCAAAGATAAAGCCATTTTACTTCTATTTTTCTTGTACTGCTAGGATGAGTACTTCACATCCTTATGTGAGAGAGTACTTTGAGGAAGAGGTACTTTCCATTATCTAGAAAGATATTCTGATTATTAGTGTGTACAGGTAAAAACAGTTGTAGCTAAAGTGAGCCTAGCTTTTTGGCAATCAACAGAAAATTAGAATTTGACATTTTGTTTGGCAGAAACTCCAATTTTTTTGACATGGTGTTATTTATGTCTTTCCAACAGAAAAGTATGCAAACACTCCATGCATTTTTTTTAATGTTCCAAAGACACAGATGTGATGAGATTCTGCAGTGAACCTCTCCTAGCAAGTGACTGAGACAGTGTTTAATGACAGGGGCTAATTTTGTCATTTGGCTTCTTCACTCCTGCTAATGCAGTACATGTGGGCTGCTGCAGGTGGAACCTGATGAGGGGAGCTGTGGGGAGGAGGCCACTATAGAGGAGGCCCTCTTCAGTGATTCCTGTGTGCCTCACTACCTATCTCCAACATTCTGATGACTGATAGGAAGCAAATCTGGGCTGCCTGTGCAATGTTCATTTATCAGAGAACTGCTCTGCCTGGGATCCAAGGGAAAAGGGAAGGATGAACTGAAACAGGTTGCATGTAGTCCTCAGACTTCTTGTTGGACAGTTGATGAATAGGATTTATGTTTTGCAGACATGTAACTGTTTACAACCTGTGCAAAGCACAACATCACGGCAGTCAGACTGGTGTAATTGCATGAACATTTGCTTATATTAATAGAAACAAAAACCAAAAAATCAAACCCCATAAAAAAATGTTAGTTATGTATGATTCAGTAAAAGTTTATTAAAATCTTGCGGTCAAAAGAAAAGTTTTCACCAGTTAAGACTGGTTTATGGTATGGACAGTTTCATTCATTCATTTTCATTGTTTGCAATAAAATATCAATTACCTATTTTTGAGACTTTGTTGTTACTATTTGCAAAAATTCCAAAGACAAGACGTGTTGAGTACTATATCCTGCATAAAATGGAGCAGTAAAATTCTTGAGTGTGATTTTTTTTAGAGGAATAAGGTGTAACATGACAGTGAGAAAGACTGTTATCATAAAAAAGTCACACTACATTCAAGGTTCTGAGAGAAAATGTTCTTAAAGACATAGATGGTTAATTATACTACAGAGATACATGCTAAAATACTTGAAGTATTCTTTTAGAAGGTTCTTTCTGAATTGAAATCTAATAAAGCACCTCCTGAGTATCCTTCTGTTGGAAGAGAAGGAGAAAAAGAAGGAGAAGGAGAAGGAGAAGGGGAAGGAGAAGGAAAGGAAAGGAAAGGAAAGAAAGGAAAATGAAGATAGAAGAAAAGAAAAGAAAAGAAAAGAAAAGAAAAGAAAAGAAAAGAAAAGAAAAGAAAAGAAAAGAAAAGAAAAGAAAAGAGAAAGAAAAGGAAGAAGCAGCAACCTTTTCTTTACATAATTAATCTATGCTTTCCCTTTTGCTTAATACTTTTTTTCTCTTCGACAGTGGCTCTGGATTTGATTTCATTGTGTAATTGAGTGAAATAGGCATTTCAGTGATGAATATCTAAAGTCAATAAGCTATGAGGAATTCAAAGGTAGTGGGGTTAATTATTTGAAGTAAAGCATATTTCAACTTTTAGTCAGAGTATTACTAAAATCATGTACAGCAGGGTCATAATGACCCATTAAGATCACTTCAATGATGCTTTAAAATAGAAATAGTCAGGAAATTGCTGTTCCTGCAAGTGACATTAAAAGAATGTATATTTATGCAATATACATGTATATTTTTGCTGGCTTTTATTGAAATTTGAAATAACTTGAAATAACACATTTTTCAGAAAAAAATGGAAAACTTTGCATAAAATTTCTATTCAGTCAAAAAGCCTTTTTCTTCTTGGAAAACATTTTGGCAGGAGCTCTTACCATATACATTGAAATGCATTTTGAAACACTAAAAATTAGATTTGAATATGACATAATTCTAATGAAATCCTTTGGAAAAGAAGGAATTTTGCCAACAAAAATGTAATAAAAAAGTTAGGCTTCACAAACAAAACCACTTTGTATTACAAGCCATATGTCCAATGCCCTCTCTGATGACTCTTGGCACCCAGAGTATGCTTACCTACACATAGATATAAATCCCCAGTCTTTTGACAGAATCAGAACAACACTTAGACGTTTATTTTTATTCCTAAATTTTCTGGAATATATTGGAAATTTATGAATACAGTCAGTAACCTGATTTTAAAAATTACAGAGCATTTATTTTCCATAGGTGTCAGTAGATGGTGATAGCATGGAATAGCTCTTAAAATCAGACCAGATAACATCATCATAAAGATACATAAAGATACTTTGGACAGAAATTTTGCCCAATATAGCATTAATTTTTTTTCATAGAATTTAAATCACAGCACTGAATTGAAGAGTTAACTATAGAATAAGTATCCTAGAGATTGAGTTGAAAACTGCATTGCAGTAGCATGAAATATTATGCATTTGGCAAAAGTACTTAATTACTGCTTGCATGTATCCTCTCCCATTGGTCTTACTCCAGATGAAAAATGTCTTCCAAGTGTTGTCTTCAAAAAGTCTGAAATAGACATACAGGGGATGCTACCCCGCCATCAGATAGCCAGCTTCCTTAGTTCAGTATCTCTCCACCCACTTGGATCATTTCCCTGGAAAGTGTACTTTTGGCTCATACCCTGTATCTTCCCAGAAAGCTCATTATTACAAATATGGAATAATAAGCTGTGTCAATGAGTCTACCAGTTTCCTGGAAGTTAGTGGTAGTACAGTGTTTCCCACTTGCATAATTTTGTATGGACAATATAACCTTGCATGAGGAGAAACCTCTGCCCACTGCTTCCCTCTCTATTCTGCCTCTTAGATTTCCTCAGTGGAACTGGGACCCAAAGCCTGTTTGCAGAAAGCCCACTCAGGGAATACTGTGAAGCCTACAGTAACATTGCTCAAACTCTGCCAAAGGTAGAGCTAAAATATAATTCTGTATAAATTCTGTATGAGAATCAAATGCTGGGAATCAGAAGAGTAGTTGAATTCCCTGGGTTTCCTTAACCAGTGGAGCAGCTGCAAAGAAGACTAGTTTTAAAGCTATGAAACCCTCAGAAACCCAAAAGCATTTGGGAATATTTTTTTCAGAAAGGGTGAGCTGAGAATTTTTTGTAGGCAGCTGTAAAAAAATCTGTTCTATTTCTTAGTATGAATATATCTCACAATTGTGTTTATATAACTCATGTTACACAGAAAAATATGTGGATTCACTTACAAAATTATACCAAGTACCACTGAGGTTGCCTAGTTTCAGCTACTTAAAAGTTAGGTATCTATTCTATTTATTTATGTATCTTGCTAATGGAGAGAGGGAAATGCTTGCAGCAGAAAGTTCATTACTCTATTGTTAGACATCGGTGTTGGTGTATTACCTCACGGGAGTACCCACTCTTCCCTGAAATTGTTTTGCCCTCTGAGAAAGTCTCATCCAAAATCACAACAATTTATTTATCCCTTATTTAAGAGCAATCTATTGAAGGGTTATGTTATGGAAAAATGGGCCATATTTAAAAAAAAAAGTGAATCATAGCTTGTCAGCTGAGCAATACAGATGAGTTACTGCAGACTCCTTATGATATTAATTTTAGATTTTCCTCACCAAGGCTAAGCACAAGTGACCTGCTCTATTTGACCTTGGTGGAACGAGCTGGAGTCTTACAATTTTGTCTGCTGCTAAATATGACATGAAGTTTCTGTGAACTAAAGGAAAAATCACTTGGAGTTTTATATCCTTTTGAGAAATTTTGTTTAGTCCATGAATGTCATGTTTGCTTTTAGATGAAGCTCAGACACATGGTGTGACTGTTCGGGATGGTTTTGTGCAAGGCTAGGGGCTGGACTCAATGATCCTTGTGGGTCCCTTCCAACTCAACATATTCTGTGATTCTGTATGTGCCTTATTGAATGAGAAGAAGTATTTAATATATTGAATGGATTTTAACAAGAGTTAAAGTACAGAAGTGAAATATTTTTCATCCTGTAAACCATAGCTCAGCTGTGGACTAATCCCAGAGGTGAAACAACTCCATTGTTGTCTTAAAGGTCTCTAGACACCCAAACTCTTCTTCAAGATGTGTCCAAGAACTCTTCTGCCTTAACAGGCTCTGAGCCCTGGGGCTTCTTGAAATCATATACATCTCATTTGAACTTCACAGTTAGATCTCATCTTTTCCTTATGCTCAGCACTTTTGAAATATGAGTGATCTTTATGAGCATCCATATGGATCTCTCCAGATGGAAACAGCTGAAAATGCTAACAATTTTTACAAACCTTTTGCAAAGCATGTAGTGTTGATTCTCCAGAACAACATTCAGTACAATAAAATGTTTGCTAATTCTGGTCTGCTTACACAAGCCCAGAAGAACAATCTTTATTTTGTTAAAATTGTATATTTAGCCTGTAGCTTTTAAAATGCTTTCTTCACCTCAGAATTGCTTGGAGGCTGAAAGGCTTACAACAGCTCTTCTAGCAATTGCAACCTGGCTCAAAGTTCTTGGCATTGGGCTGAGGAAAAATGTGCCAACCTGGGAAGCAGGGTCTTCTGGTGGCCTGAAGGGAAACATTGGCAGGAGCTAAGGCACTGTGGGAAAGACATTTGAAAGCTAATGGCATATGAAACAGTGCATATGTGTTGGTTAATATAGCACAGCATAATCATCGGTTTTCTCTGCAAAAATATTCAAGGAGAAAAAAAAAAGAAATTCCCGTTTTCTTCCCTGAACTTCAGTTTACAGACTTCCCACAGAAACTTAATTTAAAGGCCGGTTATGAAAGCCAGCCTATGTTTTCCACAAAGTCTGAGCACAATTTTTCATCTGCTACTTGTCTGGCATGTTGAGAAGAGCTGGGCAGTTCCACACAGGAGTTGCAGTTTCATCTCATTTAAGGATTGTTTGAGCAACATGCACTTGGGGCAGCATCTTAAACCCTTTCTATAGTTACTGTAAAGCAATAAATCCCCCTGAGCCGCAAAGGGTGAGTCTGAATTTAGTTGCATCGAATCGACTTTTGGTCTCCACTGCCACTACAGCAACTATGTTTCTACTTGACATCCTGCAGGTGCAGATGAAGATGGGAATGAATTTTATCCAGCTGTGCCCAGTACCAGCACTGTATCATCATTTCATTAGGAATGATTGATTCTAAAGTGAGCAGGTTTAAACTACTGGGATGAAAGGGAAAGCAGTCAGGCTTCATATGTATGAGAAGGCATATCATTAGAGATTTTGTTGTCAGGAGACCAGAAGTCCAAGGTGTATCTAGCTGTAAAGGCTCCATCCCCCATACATTTTTTTTCCCATCTTCATGTGACACTTATCTCCAAGAACACCTCACTTAGAGCAAATCTTATTCATGTGCTTATTTTCAACTTTTTGGGCAGTATGGACCTTTCTCCATCAGCACAGACTCACTCTTTCACCAAGATATTTTCAGCTTACCATTAAAAATGTTCTTGACTAGTTTTCTGCTAGTTTGGAAGAAAGGAAGGAGCAGGTGAAACATCCTTCAGGCTTCAGCAGATGGTTAACAATGTCTTCCAGTGCATGAGGAGTCACAGTTCAGCCTGTGTGATATACATAAACACGTATGTGGGGCAAAAAGACTGTCAGACAAGTAAACTCAGCCAAAGAATCAGCTGGAACATATTACTTCAAGACCTTTTCTTTTGAAATGCACAGTTTTTGCACCACTGCAAAGCCACTCCAGTAAATCTTCTTTGAAAACATGTAGGGTACATCCAGAGGTGTGTGTATTGTCAGATTTTACAGTTTGTCTGTGCTTCATTCTACTTTAGGGGCATTTAATCTTTACAGTCTCTGAAAGTCTTCTTGTTGTGCATGCCCACACTTCTAGCTAACAGGGGGCATGAGGACCTTAGAGGCAGTGTATTCTGAGAGGAAGGGTTTGCTCCCTGTCTTAGACACAGAAAATATCTGCTGCTATAATATCACTATGCCATGGGCAAGATAACTTACCCCAGGATGTAGCTCTCCCTGAATATCACTGAACAAGGTTTGGCAAAGGGTTGAATTGTGCTGGAGTTGATGCTGGAAGCAGTTTGGTAACTTAATTTTATGCGATGAAAGACATCACCTGGGACTCCCAGCAGGAATCAAAAGCTTGGGAAGGCTCTCCTAGCCCCACATGACTGTTTTAACCTGTTCTAGAATCCCACACATGCACAGATAGGATAATAGTAGTACATAGCCTTTATCCAAAAGGACTGTGATATTAACATTTGTAAATACCTTTGATATTGATATGGTATCTTTTCCATTTTTCTGTTTTTTTTGTTTGTTTGGTTGGTTGGTTTTTTTTGGTGCTATAACAATTTATCAGGTGAGAGTTTTCATGGTATCAATAAATCCATTTATTATCAAATATGGATAGAATATTTAGCAATGCAGCTTTCATTTTATCTCAGTTTTAAAAGATGATAGTACTCACTGAATATAGAAAGTGCTCCTAGAATTTTATAGGGATAAAAGTAAAAGGGTTGCATAAAATAAACAGGAAAGTCATAGGAGTTATTGTAAAAGCAGAAGGAAATGTATCCTCTCCAGAGTTTTTGACAGTTCTTTTAAAAGTCAGCCCTGTTGAATTCTGTAATGAGACCAGATATTTCTTGTTAAATATTTGGAGAAAAAAAATATTTAGGACGTTCTTAGGTTAGACAAAACACAGAAAAGTAGAAGAATTTTCAGCTGTGCTGTGAATACACAACTTCCAACAGCACTGATGGTAACGAGGGCACTAGCATATTGGAGAACCAAGCCCACTGAAATAGCTATCCAAGCTTCCAGTCAGGCAATAGTGCATGTAAGGCTCTTGTTTCTACTCTGCCAATAGGCAACACCCTTTTGTGTCTCAGGAATCTGCTCTAGGGCAGAGGCCCTTAGTGTCACTTCCAGATCCTTTGATAACCTGCTGGCATTTTGATTT
The DNA here is from genome assembly GCA_013397135.1 of Pachyramphus minor. Classification (NCBI taxonomy): domain Eukaryota; kingdom Metazoa; phylum Chordata; class Aves; order Passeriformes; family Tyrannidae; genus Pachyramphus; species Pachyramphus minor. The sequence continues at coordinate 10,530 of VYXB01006843.1, forward strand.
CAATAAAGGTTTGCCTTCTCTGTGCTCTAGCAATAGCAAAATAACCTGCACATTTATCGATGCTTTTAAGAGTTATCCTGTGGTCCTAAATTGTTTCCTGCAATGTCTCAAAAAGGACACCAGAGGGCAGAAATGATTGACTGCTTTCCAGAGCCAGACTGGCGGGGATGCGGAGCCCAGTGCGCTCTTTTGTCCTGGTGTGAGCTGTGTTTGGATGAGGTTGATGGGCCGATTGGGGTGGCTTTGCACGGACAGACCTCCGTCAGCCTGGTACTCTGAGCTGCTTCTCCACTGTTGCACTGGAGACAGGTCCTCCCTTACCTCCTCATGAGTAAACTCAAACCAGATGATACCTCCCAAAGTGAACAGACACTTCTTTCTTCATTTAATGCAAGAGTAATAGATACAAAATGTTAACAATGCAAAATACAAGAAGTGGCATGATAAATGTTGTCCTGTGTCAAGGAGTCACTCCAGTATGAAAAGACTTGTTAGATACATCTTTATAAACAATCAGGCAGCTTTAAATAGCCTTACAAGGAAAGAAGAAATTAGTAAATTTTAATGTTTACTTTTTTTTTTTCTTTATCCAAAACAGCTATGAGCAGACACTTGGTTACTTGGGCTTTTGGGTACTCTGCAAAAAGAAATGTTGGAGAGCCTTTTGGATATATTCTCTCATTCTCTTCTGCATCACAGTGCAACGTGTGGGCAGGATTTGCTGTGACAAAAGGACCAAGAAGATTCTTCTGTGCTATTATTGTCACCAAGAATAACTGATTTTGTTGGCAATGGAAAATGTAAAATTTCAGCCATGATAGGTCTGATTTTTTTTAATCTCATACTTGCACATGTATGTACATGTATGTACAAGTATGGATGTATGGAGGGTACATGTGAGGGAAAATTGTGGCCACATCTGATTATCTTATGTACCATTAGATAATAGAAAATGCTTTTTAAAAGGATATTTGTATTTTTCACCTTCCAGTTTTTAATCCTGTATGATACACTTAAAATGTATTTTTAGCTTTTCTCCACAACCACTGGAATTAGAAACATCACTACGTTGAGAATGAGAGCTGAAATCCCTCTCAGAAAGAAAATAGGGTTTTCTGGAAAAGGCAATTTCTGTTAAGGTTGTCATAGCCACCTGGCTTACTATAATTTTTACTTCCCTAGGTTAGTAGAATAAAGTTTTAAAATACCCCTACCTCTTCATCGGCAACATGGAAAGTAAACAGGATCTTTCTGCTGCTTTCAGATCACATAGCTGTTAATGCTTCCAGCTGGGATGTTCGATGCAGGTGTCTGAGTTCTATCCTGCTGACTGCCCAGGCTGGAGACATCTTCTGTATACATGGCAGTCAGTCCTGGCCCTGGCAGACACTGCAATGCTCAGGGGCAGGGAAGAAAACCTTCCCTCTGATATGGCTTCAGGATCCCATTCAGGATGTCCTAAGTTTTGCAGTACCATAATGTAGGTGTTGTTTACATGACTTTGGTGAAGCAATTGGTGCTGCTGGTTATTAGAAGTTGTGCCTTATCACACCTGTGCCATCCTTGCTGTTGCCTGGAAATGCACAGAAGCAATCGGGCTCTGAGCAGTAGAGGTTAACATAAAAGCAGCAAGTACCTTGCCACACATTAAGACAGTCATCCCAAGCTCAGGGGAATGAAGCTTTGTTTCCAGATCCTAGGCTGAGCTTTGAGGCTGTTAAAAAGAAACAGATTTTTTAGAAGTGTCATAATAGAAAAAAGGCTTTCAAATTTGTTTTGAAACTTTTGACACCCACCTGAAACAGCATAAACCACCTAAGAACAGATGCGTAGGTCTTCCTGCATTGGAAGGAGCAGTCCCAATGAGATGGTTTATCAGTTGAAGTTGAAAGATGTGGATTATCTGTCTGCTTCACACAGCTGTGCTCAATTTTACCCTTGCTGCAAGGATGAAAAGTGGTGGGGCAGAGCAGTGGGTGTTTCTGTCTGAATTCAGATACATCTCCTCACTTGTGTGGTGGGGGAACGGGTAGAGTGGGTGAGAGGTCCTACAAACAGGACCAGAAGTATCATGACAGGGGTGAATGGGCTCCAGGGCCCTTCTGAGACTTCAGAATTGTCGTGATGAGCCAACAGCCCCACCATGTAATTCTCAGTCTCACCAATGGCAAACGGCATCATCTCAAACAAGTGGAGAGAAGAAGGTGATTACAAACTCAGTCCAAATTTCTGGAGCCGGTGGTCAAGGAGTGTGGGACAAAAGAATTCCTCTTGAAGGGCTGAGCCCCATTTTGCATGTGAGGCAGCATGTGCCCTCCTCAGACTGTTTGGGGTGTGAGCAAATGGTCTGAGCACAGGTGAGTTTTACAAAAAATTACAGGTTACAGGCAAGCATGGTTGCTTCTGTGAAGTTTGTGCAGGTAATGCAAGAGTCCAGACTAGGTTTACAATCTGTTTGAAGGTATACTACCCAGTTTCAGTCTAGTACTCTGTAATCAAAAATTAGTAATGAACTAACAATATTTTGGGGGAATTTTGTGAGAAGGAAATGATTGTAATTCAAAAACCCCAAAAAGAATCAGAAGAAAAGGCACATAACCATTAGAGATAAGTGTTGCTTTCATATTCAGATGAGATGTGGTCACATCCCAGCTGTGTGACAAGGACGTTGTTACCCCCGTCCTGCCTTCGGCCATTACTGCCTCAACAGAGACTATAATATAAATGTTCACATTAGAGGAACTTCCCGTCCCTCCGCAGATCTAAACCACTATAAATAAAGTGGTGTGACTGGATTAACGATCTTGACTCTGTTGTTTGGCAGTGTAGAATAATGANGTGGCACATAACCATTAGAGATAATGTTACACTGAGATTTTGTTTCTATGGAAGGGAAAGAAGCAGAGCTTGGTGAAGTAAATGCACACAGTCTCACCAGGAGTTCCTCTGCAGGGTGACTCCAGCTCTATCAGATGGAAGATGCTTTCTATGGGATATCTGTAATTACATGATTTTTTTTTTTTTTATACAGGATACACTTCTGCCTTCCTCATCTTTAGAATACCAGACACCTATTAATATCAGGAAACAAAGGTGGAAAAGTAGGGGTCCCAATTTTGTTCGTGATGTTTTTTTTGAAGAAGAGTAGAAACTGTGCTATTTTTTGCCTGCTCTGGGCAGATTCCTGGTAACTTACACAGCATTGCATGGTGGGGATGGGCAGAAAAAAAATTGCAGAAATGTATGCTCTGGTCTGGAGAGGTGAAAGCATTGGTTTTACAGCACTGGGGACAGTGTTTGCAAGCATACAGAGACGCAAGATAGAAGAGACCAGCTGGTTAGTGGTGTCCTGCTTTTTCTGAGGCTCGTTCTGACTAACCAGTGTCTGACATATGCAGTGGCAGCAAAGTCATGACCAATAACACAGTGAATCCCACTGGAGCTACTACTTTCTAGATTACACGATAAATTGAATTAGAGATACTCCAAATTTTTTCATTTTTTGTTATTAAAGATTGGATACTTCTTCAGATGTGGCAGCCTTTGGACATTATAAGCTCTGCATTCAGTGCTTAATTCACAGCCATTTGGAGGGTCAGACCTTGGCAGTGCTGTTTGAAAAGCCTGCCTAAGCCAGGAATCCAAGTGTTGCTTTCATATTCAGATGAGATGTGGTCACATCCCAGCTGTGTGACAAGGACGTTGTTACCCCCGTCCTGCCTTCGGCCATTACTGCCTCAACAGAGACTATAATATAAATGTTCACATTAGAGGAACTTCCCGTCCCTCCGCAGATCTAAACCACTATAAATAAAGTGGTGTGACTGGATTAACGATCTTGACTCTGTTGTTTGGCAGTGTAGAATAATGAGAAAATATTCGAAACCTGACAAGCCAAAAGCACAGGATGTTCTCACCTTTAGGGTGTGAGCGCTAGGTGTCACTGCAGCCCAAGGAAAAGGTAGCATCCCAAGGATCCCAGAAACTGCCAGATAAGTAATTTTTTTACGTTTCAGAAAACGTTGATTTTGATGACGGCAAAGAAATAAAAGAAAACGGCAACCATGTTATAAATACTAATTTAAGTATAAATGTATGATTTTTATGTGAATAGCCTCTTTTATTCAGAAGGGAAACATGATTTTTATAGTAAATTGATGTCCATTCCATGATCGTATTTTTTAGCATACATGATAGACCCCTCATCTTGTTTCAGCTGAAGACTCCCATCTTGAAAAGGTCTACTGTACTGGTCTACTGTACTTTTTTTATTTCCTTAATTAGCAGTAATTTTGGATAACTGACATAACACAACCGATACAACTTAAGACAAGTGGGGCACAAGAAATTAAGGAACGTCACTATGTAAGTACAGATCATACTAAACCATAAACCATAAAAGCCTATGGGAAAACAGCCATACAACTCTAACACCTCAAATTTACTTGCTCACTCATCTTTCTTAAACTTTTTAACATTTTCTCCCCTGTTAGTTTCCCTCTGCATCCTAACTATCTTTATTTCTTCTACTGTTACAATCTAAATGTGTTCTGAAATAATTGCAGACATTGTGACTTGCAAAATTGAGAGTGACAAGTAAGAAATACAAATTTATACTCACAGTCAGGGAATCTTTGTATTTCTTTATGTCTGGATTTTATTCTTTGCTAATTTGTAGTGTAGAAGAGCAGTGTGAATGAGAAATAAAGTTCTGGCAATGGGTTTGGGGTTTTTTCTGTCTTTTGGCAAATACTGGCTTCTGTAAAAAGAACGCCCCATAAAATCTTGTATAGTTCCCTTTTGAGTTCTTCTTGTGCCAATTAAGTTCAAATGAAATGTATTGGTTTTTTATTTATTTTTTTTTTTAAATTTATTAAATGTGTCCAGACAGCCTCTGGCTACTACTAGAAATCTGTGAATAAAACAGACAGCTTATTGGTCTGTGTCAGCTCAAAGTCCCCTCCAGAATAAACTAGACATGTTCACTACCATGTCCTTAAGCAACAGCTTGAGCTAACAGATGAACCATGCATCCTGCCCAAAAAATCAACAGTCTAAGATACTGCCAGAGCAATGGAGGAAATGACATTCAGAGGTAGACAGATCTCCTAATGTTGAGTAGGTAGGAGGCATTTCCATGCTCAAATGTTCCTGCTAAAATTGACAGGTAAAAGACTATCCCTACTGATCTTCTGCAAAGAAAGAGAGGGGAATTTGGAGGTAGTGTGGTATCTGTCATGCTTTCTCCCAGCAGTGGGCTCAAAGCTGAGCTCTGCAATCACTGACTGATAGGTGTACTTTCCACTGGAATAGCTGGGTAATTATGCATCCACAAAGGTTCCTTGCAGAGGTGAATCACAGGATTGAGCTGTTGGTTTTGCAGTTGCAAGGAAAGGATACAGATTTGAGGTGCTGGGTGAGTTGCTCTTGACCCTGCTTTGAGTAGGGGAGCTGAACTAGAGACATCTGGAACTCCCCTTCCCATCTCAGCTATGTTGTGATCCTGAAAGTTTTTCCATTTCCAATTCCTAGGTTCATAGGTTACGTTACAGAGAAAAGACAGAGAAGTTGGGATTCTGGTTTAAACCTCTGCAGAGGAGAAAAAATAGTGAGTTCAAAGATGTTGTAGTAGGATCAAAGTACTCTAAGGAAAGAATGTGACCTCATGATGGCCTACCAAATTTGCTTGAGTTTAGTTTAGAAACTTTGCCTTTTTTCACCCAGTTACTTCAAGCGTAAAATTATCCTCTTAAGAATGGGTGTGAGCAGGTTGAAGAGCTGCAGACTGATAAATGCAGATGTCCTCAGTCAAGCCTGATGAGAGGCACTTACATGCCACATGGGCTGCCAACGGGACAATCTATCAACTCTGTAGGTGTCCAGACCATAACTGAAGTAAGCTGGCAGATGACAGGCAATTTTTCATATGTTGTGAATAACAAGATCTGTGAAACACAGATGATGCATTGTCCTTATTGATGTTGTAAAGCAAGAAATAAAAATTTAAAGGTGAATGGAGACAAACTGGAAAGTTTTAGGTGGCTGGGTTTTTTTAGGGTTTAACAACTGTGTGCATACTTACTGAGAGAGAAGTTCACATAGTTAATATGAATTTAATTTAAACCAATGTTTTTCATAATAGGTTGTGTTTTTTTGTGTCAAGGCCTACAATCAGGGGCCGGTTCCCTGAGTAAGATAAATGTTTCACACACAACTTGAAACAGATTAATTCTCCTTCTGACATTCTTACTATAGAGTAGGCTATAGAGCAGTGTGCTTGGTGCTATCCCATCATTCTGCTTTCTTCTCATTTTTGTCCTGTACTTCCTCTCTTCTCAGTTTATTTTCTTTTTTCTACTCATGTTCATGTCTTTTCCATAACCTCCATGTTCTTCCCTCATTTTACTTCTCTCTTTAAACATAAGCTCGCCTTCCCCAGGCCCAATTCTGTAAGAGTCTGAGTCTTGCTGAATCACTCATTAATATCATCCCCACAGACTTCTCTTGAACAATCATTTCCAACAGCACATCAGCACATCCTGACTGCCAAAGAAGCCACTTGAATGGAAACAAACTTTGACTTAACATGCCCAGCATGACACCAAACACATGTGATATCATTCCACAACCACAGGACTTAGTATTATTTTGTTTTGATTTTCCCCAGCCACTGGTACTAGACTAGCAACTTCACAAAGAACAGTTATTTAATGGCAGCTATGTCAGCCAGATTGTCTGAACTAGTAGCTTGAGAAAGCTGTGATTTGACTTCACCCTGGGCAGCCTGAAAGTCAGTGTCAAAGCATCTGACATTACACAGGCCCAGACAAACAGAAGACATAAGACAGTGATTTCATAAGAAGCACTGAACTGTTATAATAAGCTTAGGGACCAAAAGATGAACAACAAAGGTTAAAGAGAGCATGTGGAAAGACACTGTCTACTTCTCTTCCAGGACAAGAGGGAAAATATTTGTCTTTCCTCTAGCTTGGAGCAAAACAGAGCTCTCTCCTTGTTAGGTAGGAGGATCATATAATGACTCAAAATATGGAGCTTGATTTTTGCTATAAAGTAGCAATCCAGATGTATAGTCTCTTTCTAGCCCTTGGCCAGTAGTCACTTGAGCACTATTATGTGCTATGTATCATAGAGTATTTAACCTACCCCTTTTCAGTAACATACAGCATAACAGCTGTATGAGAAGATAGAGATAAAAGTGCAGTGAGACAGACGTGGTTCTGTCTTGTAATGCATGCATATCTGAAAGAAGGAATGAACAGACCCTGCCATGCTAACTTTCCCAAGAAAAATAGACACTGTCATTGGGAATAAGTGCATGAGCTAAGGTTAAGGAAAATAAAATTGCTATCTCAGCATATTCTTCTCTGTGAAGAAAACCCAAAAAGAGCAGGCACAAGCACATACATATACCATCTTTCCATTGATTTTCTATCAGGTCACATCCCCTTCCAGAGTCATCCCTGTTTCTTTTTTGTCTACTTATCAGGTCACCAGGCTTATATATTTGTCTTGCTTGCTTAGATCCATTTTAAATAATACTTGGAAGGTTCATTCTGAGATTCCTAGGCCAATAAGACATCTAATGAAAATATGACAGATGTTTAACTTCTCTTATTCAGCAAATCTTAGTCCTCCCTAATAAAAACGCAAAAGCTTCATTCGTTGTAAATGCTGTTCCATAAGGCTTCCTCTGTTTTTAGTCACAGAAATTCTATCTGTTGCCTTGTCTTGCTGTGCCACCCCCATGCCTCTGCCATAGCCAAACACGATATTCCCAGTATTTATGATAGATTGAAACTCCAGTGACAATAGGTTCAGACATGTGCTCCAGGCATGCCTGTACAAGCATCAGGGAAAGGCTTTGAGAAAAATTCCTTTTAAATGCTCCTTCTGTCACTCTGTGTTTTTAGAACATTGCCAGCAATTTCGGATATAAAGTATTGTTCTGGACATGTTCTCTGATTGTCAGGCAATCCACAGAAATATTGAAGTTTTCACACTGATAATTTCCCCAGAATATACTTGCTTCAAAATTTGTATTTCATAAGTTGCATTTCTGCAAAGTTTGAGCCTGGTTGTGACAGTCTTCTGGCATCATATGATATCATTGCTGTTATCTGGGTTTGATAAACAGGAAAGCATTTCCTGCAAGAACTGTTGCACAAGCATTTTTGGGAGTAGTCTCATGGGAGAATATTCAATGCGCTTTACTAATTCATGCCAGTGAAATGCAATCACTTCAATGTTTAAGAAAAGGTTGAAATGTCAAAGGGAAATAGAAAATGGCATAAGCATATATATTTCATTGCAGTTATAAAAGATTCTTGGATTATTTTTTCAGTTCTGATTTTCTGGAATTTGATATAGATTAATGAATTGGTACATTCCCACAAAGAATAAAATGTACCAAGAAATATGACAAACATCTCTGTATTTCAACCACAAATTTGCATTTTATCATTATCTCATTCCAATTTGCTTATTTCCTTTTCTTTCTAGAGGCCAAATGACAATTTTCTCTTATAAAGAAAACATACTTCTCATCAGAACCTTTTAAAGGTCATCAAAAGAAAGCATTATAATGACAATTAAAAAATACCTCCTTTGGTTAGAGAATGGACTATAATCTGTAAAAAAGATATGCATTGAATTACGAATCAAAATAAATAATGAATAAAAATACATTTTAAAGTTTCACACGAATTTGACAGCATTTTCTACCCAGGTCAACATATAAGACACTTGCAGTGTTGCCAGTTGACACAAATTAGCTTTAAAGTTTCAAAAGCTGGTGTTCAGCTATGAAGCTTGAAATTGGCCTATTTGCCAACCTTAAGCTGAAATATCACTAATATATTGAGAAGTGCCCACTGAGTGCGCAAGCACAAATTGTACAATTTCTTCAGGGACAGAAATCATGAAATTGAGACTAGAAATAGTATCAGATGACTCAGTTTCAAACCAAAGTAACCTAACAGCAAGTATTTACAAATTCCTAAAGTGGAGACTATGTAACATGTTAACATTGAAAGCAGCAGTGTTAAAATCACTGGCTACAGCATTTGCCCCAAGCAATAGGAAAGACTGGTGCATAAAAGAGTTAAAAAACCTCAGAGAAGTGTGTGTGAACTGTCTTTCCCTTCTGCAAGTGGGAGTGAAGGGAAGAGGAAGTTAGTACAGGGCTATTACTGTCCTATAGTATAAAGACACTGATCTCTCTGTGCTATAGAAGGTCCATCACTAGAGCATGACAACAGCTAATGCACCTATACATTGGAAGTTGTGTTATTAATGGCCCTGCTAATAGCTGGTGACAGTAAGAGAGTGAATTTCCACAGTTCACAGCCCTTTGTAAGTCTTCTTCTGGAACATTTCTCTCTGCTATCATCACCCAGACTCCCCCTCTGACCTCTTTATCAGTCAGTGAGTGGTACCAGAGGCTTAAGACATATAATCAGTGCAGTGTGCCATGTGTGCTCTGCAGAGCAGCACAACAGGGAGGGAGAAACTAGAGAAAAAAAAACCCCAAACACAAAAAAAGCCCATTGCTTTTAAAAGTGCAAGTTCCTGTGAATACTTTATGAGGTAATGATAATGGCTTTTAGTTTCATGTTCTCCTTTTGTGCTTACTTACTTCACATGAATTTTCATATTTCATCTGCAAGCAAATCTTATTTACAACTACGCAACCTGATCTGAAATTCACCACAGGCAATGGAAATGCTGCCATTGACTTCAGCAAACTTTGGACCAAGCTGTTATCTACCTTAGAACTCTGTCTCCTTTTACTCCTAGCCATGAAATCAAAGTCCAAGCCTGGCTTATCTATATAGTAGGAATACAAAAGTAACATTAAAAGAAAACATTATTATATTTGCTTCCATTTCTCCCTTTGTTTCAAGAGGAAGATAAGTAGTTGCTCATTTCAGCACATCTGCAATTAAAAGCAGTATCACCAGCTACAGGTTACAGTTTATTTCAAGCATTTGTGTTCAGCAAACCTTGGAAAACAAGCCCCTGCTTTTTGGTTCACAGACCAAGTGGCTGAATGAATCCCCATTGTTTGGTACAGATAATGTTACACAGATGTTGCTAAAGACAGTACTGGATCTTGGACTGCACTTGGTGTGTGCAGGAGCACCTGGAGACTTCCAGGGTCTTTGGAGCCTTGCACTTGGCCTTTCACAGAAACTTATCTAAATCCAGTGATGCTGCTCGTGTCTGTAACTGGAAGGGTGGCTGTAATGTTGTAATGTCCTGCTCCATGTGAGACAGCAGAGGCATCAACTCTCACTACTCCAACTCTTGAAATTGCCAAAGCTTCGACACACATTGTTTACCATTTCCATTATTAAAAGTTTTTGTATGTTCACGGAAACCTAAGTTATAAAGTTCGCAGAACCATCCTGAGTATATTCTCACTAACAAAATACAAAATGAGAACAGTTTAAGTACTTGACTGTCAATTCCTCAAGCAACATAGACTTTGAGTTTGCGTTTGATCCATTCAAAGAGGTTTTAAACACTTCTCTTTTTTCTTTCTTTTTTTTTTTCCCTTTCAGCAGCATCAAAGAATTTGTATTACATAGAGATTTCCATGATTAAAAGACCAGTGAAGCTATTTTCAAGTTTGCTTTACTGTAGAAGTAACTTCAATCTTTCTGTTACTCTTCTTTGTGTTTTTTAGCCTCCTAGAAGAGCACTTGAATGAAATGCTTAGGGTATGTTAAACCTTTTAGTTGGCTTAACACAAAATTTATATATAATCCTTACTCAAATTCAGGAAAGCTGTTCAGTTAGCACAGTGCAAAGAACTGTCTGCAGAATATTGTTGAGCAGTGGTCAATCAGGAAGAATTTATATACTTCTCCCACATGCTTTGTTTTGTTTGGTTATTAATACTAGTGGTTCCTTTCAGCTTTGTTGGGAGCCTTGGGGAATCAAGGAAGTACCTTTTTGCTAGGTTTTTCCCCCCAAGAGTGCCAACTTTAAGAGTCAAGTAAATATATAATGCACTGTAATTAAAGACATCCAGTATCTAGAAGTTGTTCTGGAAGCACTAAGACTGACTGGCTTCCCAAGAACATGCCATATCATTGAAGGTGATTTAAATATTTCAGCAGTTGGAGGATCCCTTGGCTCTTTCTCCGTCTTAGCATATATTTCTGGCCATCTACTTTAATGACATTTGAAAGATCTTATTTTTTTTCAGTGATTGTTTTTACTCTATTAATTTGATGAATGGATTCAAAGGAGATAGGGCAGGAAGAGTGGTGAGACGCAAGCAGAGATATGCAGATCATGACAAATGTCTCATTTCTCTAAGACATCATAGAGAAAATCATCTATCATGTTATATTTTGAAAGTGTTTATATGTCTGCAGATTCTGCATGGGTAGCATACAGCTCCTTTGACAGTGCTGGAAGCAGGAAGTCCAAGGTAAATGGTGGTTTTCAAGCCCAGCTTCTCAGCAGCTTCATGGGGAGACACAGGCAGCTGCTCTGAGCCAGCCCCTCCTTTGCCTGGGACTAGACCTTTCCAGGTGCTGCACATGCTGGCCCCACTCCAGCAAAGCACTTAAGCACATGCTTAACTTTCAACACACCAATTACTCATGGAGAAGTCAAGACCAGAGAAGCTGCTGCAGAGATAGTGGTGAAAAGGAAATGGGGAGGTGGTGACCTTATTGCCTCTCTTTCCCAATCGACCTGTCTGCAGACATCAGTCAGGGCCTGGGGTAAAATGATCGCAGAGGCTAATAGGTCAGTGACCTGCTACTCTGCCGTTAGCCTAGCCCCAACCTTTACAATAGAGAGGGGAAGGAAGAGGGGAAGATCTGTACAGTTTGTCAGATGTTATCACACTTGATAAGACAAAGCTTTCCTTTCAGGAATTTTGTCTTCTCTAGTTTGCTATAAAAAAAGATGGCAACTCAGAGACCTGTGGTGGCAAAGAGGAAATTCACAGTCTTTTGTTCTTGCTCTGCCACTCACATCTGTGACAGGTTTCCTTTCTCCCTTAAGCTATTTCAATTCCTGGCTCTGCATGTGTCAAAATAAGTTTCCAAAACAAATCACAAATGTATGGAGTAATTAAAGCTGTCATTTTGTGTCAGGGGAAGACACTCCCCTTCCCCAAGAAGAATACACCTCCTTGACAACAGCATATTGTAGTGAGAATGAAGAATTTCACATTTGGTTCTTTGATCATTTTTTTTTTCTTTTCACTTGAGGGATGGGATAAGGAAAAGGAGGAAAATTGCCTTATGCTGCTGTCATATGAGCCCTTCTCTGTTTAAACAACTCTTGGAAAATGCTGTTGAGAGGTAGACAACTATGCATAAGCTCTAAAAAACACATAAGTGACCTTAGAGTCACCTCTTCAGATAATTGATGTACCAGAATTTAAAGAAAATTAAAAAAAAAATATTCAAAAGTAACTTTCAGAAAAATTGAAATACAGAAAATCAAAAGATAAGATTAGTTTCTCAAGATCTCCAACAAGAGTTTTTCTAAAAGTTTGGAGGAATATTTTTAAAAAGGCACACAAGCCAGATCGTCACTCTTCCAGAGAGTCCCTCATGGACACATCGGAAGCTCCCTTTACAAGAAAGACACAGTAATGGCATGCTCACCATGTTCTCAGTTGTTCTTACAGATTTTTTTTTAATGTGAGCATTCTGTAATAATAGCAACACATATGGAGCTAAATGTTTCAAAGACTCCTTCTTTTCATTGTGAGAGTTGAAGTGCACTCAAAAAGAAATCAATTTTCAATCAAACTGCCCATCCTTTGTTTCATACTCTTGTGCCATACATGACTCACCAATCTTCGTAAGCCAGTTTTCTCCAGGGCACCTGCAGCACTTCACTCATGGGAAATTTCAGTTAAAATGGAGTCAAAGCTGTGTTTTAGATGCAAAAAGAGTGAAACAGTTGGATAGGTATCCAACTGCAGCATGGGAAGAAAAATGATCTTTCTAATCAAGATGCAAGACACTTGCACTCGGATTTGCTCTCTTAATGCTGTCCAATTCACTTTTGGTGAGTGACTTACTTCTAGTACCCTATGTTCCCAGCTTCCCAGTGGGAATCACTCTAAGACTCCTTTCTCCCATCTTTCCTGCATATTTTGTAATGTGACATTTTATTATTGTGCCAGGAGTAACTACTGCGGAGCAATGAACACAGAGGGAGGTCCTCTCTGAGGTGCAGTTCAGTGGAGGGGTTTGCTGGGGAACTCAGTTTAAGGACTTCTGCCCATTTCACCTGCTTGTCCCTGCCTGCGTGCTGCATTTCACTGCCCTGACAGTGGTTTCACTCTGAATTTTTCTGGAAGATGCTGAAAGTATATAAGGAAACTAATGTAGTTAAAAAAATAAGTCTCTTCTCACCAACATAATTTCTCATTCAGGTCAATGTACTGATAAGGACAGTGTGATCCTAGCACAAGTACGTGGACTGTGAGGTGCAGCACAGGGGTGGAAACAAAGACTTTGAAATATCTTAAATTAATTTAGCCATCATTCCATTTCACTGCAGCCTGAGTAAAACTTTTTAGACTGGTGAAACATAAAGTGTGGTTACGTGAGTCTCTGCTGCAACTCCATTGCGAAATTCTGCCCTTCTGCAGGATTTCAAGTACCACAGTAGCTCTTTGCAGTTAGTACTGTGCCCCTGCAACACACCTGGCAGGCAAATACAGTATCCTCTTATCAGATGGGCAAAATGAGCTGCACAGTGGTCATGACTGGCTCAGACACGTAGCAGGAGCCAACATCAGAGGCAGCAAGAAGTAAAAAGTCCTAATTGGCTGGACTGATATTTGAACTACTAGGCTTCTGCTGGAGACCGATGGCCACTCATAGTAACTGCCAATACAAAGAAGCTTCAAGCAGCAATAGGAATGGGGTGAAGAGTAACAATGATACAACTTGCAGATGGCTTTCATTAAATGAGTTTTTATTGGATTAAAGACACAATTTAGAGTCTACAGTAAAGCTGCTTGAAATAGTTTAATCTAATCTGAAGAGGCTTTTTGACCAAATCAAACATTTTGCTGTGAATTTTTCGACTGCACTGAAATTTCCTGGGGGATTCTGGGTTTGAGACGAGTAATAAAAACTGTAATTTCAAAACAGTCATGTTTCTTAGTTTTATCACTGAAAATGAGATCTATTTTATAGAAAATGTATGTTTATGCTTCTAAGGATCACTGTTATTTTTGCTAGTTCTTATCAGCAGAAGCTTCTTTCATCGATTATCCTGAGCGACTGATTGAAATACAAATAACATAAGAAGCAAAACAGTTTTCTATGTTACAGCAGTAACAAGAAAACACTTATTCCAGTGATGAAACTAGTGATGATCAACTTTTCCTGAAAGAAAGCTTCTTTCATGCTATATTTTCTCTCTCTCTTCAACCTTTAAAAATATTCCTGTTTTCATACGAAAAATTGTTATGCACAATCCAAATAAGGTAATATCCAAAATTACAGCTCTATTTGCTGCTATATCCTTAGATGTTCATCTAAGTTTTCTGAAGGTTTTCTTTTGGGGGATAAATTTATGTAGATAATCTCATGGATAGACACTGAAGCTATGAGTGAACAAGGTAATTAAAAGTATGCCTTTTTGAATAGTCAAAAGAAGCAACTGCCTTACTAGGTTTTTGAGCTTGTCTGTGATTGCTTGAAAACCCAAACCAACTGAAACTTCAGTTGCACTTTCCTTCTAAGTTTCAACTGTTCAGGCTCCAAAACCCACCTAGGCTGACTCCCCAAAGGCCAGAGAAATACTTTCTGATTGCAGTTAATTAAAAAAAAAAAATTGTTTATAAGCATGGAAAATAATATTCATATTTTCATAAATATGAGAGCAATTGGTGAGGAAAGTTAATGGAAGGGAGGGAGCTTGTAATTCTAAAGCAAAGAACAAAAAGCAAACCAATGACCCTACAAAAGATTCAGAAGTCCCATCAGACCAAAACCAAATGTTTTCAAAATCTGCAAAAACCTTCTAGTGTAAAATAATTTCAAGTTTCAATGGCAGTGTGGTTGGCAATAAACTGTAAATCATTGCACACAGAGGTTTCTAACTGGCAAGTGGTAAACACATGAAGGCTGTTTCTCCATGCTTTTGGCTTATTTGAGTACAATTTTGAAGTTACTCATAAGAGAACAAGATTTATATAATATTACTGTATTTCTCAGCCATTTCAATCTCTCTGTTTTCCACTGGACAACTCCAGCCCAAGCTAACAGAGCGCTTGAGGCTTGGACTGATTGTGGTCCTAGACGGCCTGTGAATGTCACTACCCAGGTACTGGAGAGAAGCTCAAACAGAAGCACAGAAGAGTTGGGGTGGGAGATTGACTGCATCACCTCTACAAACACTGGAGAGGTGAGACCTGTGGTGCGTCCAGGGAAAGCTGTGGCTGGAGCTCACAGTACACCACACATGGGGTGTTTCAGCTGCAGAATTGAGGCCAGAGGCAGAGTCTGCTACTTACTGAACAAAATCAGTCACTTATTTGGGGAAAGAATGTCTGCTCACTGTCAGGTCTCCTTTTGCTTTGTTGGGTTATTTTTTCACTTTTCTCTCCTTTAGCTTCACCTTGAAAGAAAAATTAAAGAAGAGGAGCTAAGCAAATATAAGCTATAGGCACAAGAATGTGGGCAGTCTGATGGTTTTGTAAGAGCTGCTGTATTGCTTTGACCTTCACCTTCCAGGAATTCTTTATTCCACAGTATTCCTACCAACAAAGTAAAAAATTAAAGCATATTTCTCCTGTCTGCAGCAGCCACTGCTCCAATGTAAGCCCCTAGTAGGGCAGAACCCTCCCAGAGATTCCTCCTGGAGACAAGAAGGTGCTTGGCAAAATATTCTTCATAATCTTCCTCTCTCTTAGTCTCCTGGATAACATTTCAGTCACAGGCAGGAAAAGACTTGTCTTCCAACAGTGGATCCACACCTGATAGGGACAGGAATGGAGAAAGGTGAACACATGAAGGGCAGTAATTCCCTGCATTACACAGGCCTCTGAGGACTCTTCCATAAGGGCCCATGAAAGTCAGAGCTTCCCATCATACCTGGTGAATTAATTTTCAGACATAACCTGGACATCTATGTCACCAACACTCCAATATAAATCTGTTTTGGTTGATACTTGCTGTATGGTGCAGAACCAGGTGCAGACAGGACAACATTCAGCACTGGCAAGTCATCTGAGCGTTTAAAGCTTCTCAGCAGATTTTGGAAAAATCTGATTTAGGTTCAGCCTGCAGCCAGTGATATTCCTCCTAACTCCTGACTCCAGCTGATCAACAGTCAGGAGCTTCCTGCAATCTCACTGCCACATGCAGTGAGTGTGATTCTATGGTCAGGTGTGACTTTGAGGTATGGTAGTGATGGGCAGGCATGGCAAATACCAGGAGCCTTAACCTTGCTTCAACCCATAGTGATTCTAACAGGCTGTTCAGAAAGTGTTTTTATTGTTTTGGAGTGGGAATAATTATCACAGAGAAAAAAAGATGATTGTGTATACTGATGCAGAATTAAATGCAGGCAGAGACAAGCAAGAGAGAAGGGATACTCCCCAGGAGCATTTGACTCAAGCACTACATTAGGGGACCAAAAAAAAGTAGCCAGCTGAGACTGACGTTGGAGAATGAATGTGGTTCATATTTTATTAATAAAAGAGGTCTCCCCACAAAGGAAATTCCCAGCTTGGCCTGGTGATGTAGGACTAAGTGGTAAGTGATACATGAAATGACAAAACCCATAGAGCTCCAGTTACATCAGCATAGACACACTTTGGGGATTGTAATTACAGGGAGCTGGCAGACATTCAGATTTCATCTTTGAGAGAGAAAAGGACTTTCTACTCTCCTGCCAACTGGGTTGACTAAGCTCATTGCTTAGTTGGACATACCTTCCAGAGTATTTGCAAAGAAATGTTCAGCTCTACCTCAGATTCTTTCACTCTCCAGGTTTCTGGAAATGAACAAATAAAATATTTGTAATGGCACCTGCAGCAGTGAGGCATCTTGGAGAGAAAAGCCAAGTCTTGCCTCCCAACCAGAAGAAGGCACAGTGGAGAAAAAGCAATACCTCAGAGCTGTGTAGGAGGGAAACAGGAAAAGTTTCGTGATGGCTGGGGAATAAATGAGGTCTAAAGGATAGGAGATATTCCTGGATACAAGTTTGCTCTCTGGACCTATCCTAATGGTGCAGATTAGGAACTGATGTGCCAAACCTTGGGGCAAATATAGTTTCTCAGACTGAAGGCAAGTTGACCATGCTGTCAGGGGACATCTATATAGTCAAGACCTGTCATTGCAAGACCTAGAAAGCCACCTGCCCTCTGTTGCTTTCTTCAGATTATCCCTGTACATTTTCCATCTGGTTTGTTGTACCACCAATACTAGGTCTGGCCTTGGAGATCTATGCTGACTGCCAAAGTAGCAGATGATGAGCTATCTGATATTAAGTTAGACCTCTTCACATGAAATACGTAAAACCTGTGGACAAAAGAGCAGTACCAATACTTCTTGGCCAAATTCTGATCTCAGTTACACCAGAGGAATGTAAATGATGTCAACACGATTTACAGGAATTAAGGACAGTACATGGCTCGGTTTTTTGGTTTTGGGTGTTTTTTTTTTTTTTTTGAGACAGTATTTAGATTTTAGTTGTATCTAAAAGACTGGCCATAGACAAATCTCAAAGAAAAGTAACACTGTTGTTTGTTTTTCTTCCCTAACTTCAGTGTCAGCCCCAGACTAACAAAGCACCCTATAATATTTGCTTAGGCACTGAATTTGTTAGCCTAACTTATTTTTACTGTTTATCCCACATTTCTGTAAAGATGTGCTAAAAAAAAAAATCTGTTAATGCC
The DNA here is from genome assembly GCA_013397135.1 of Pachyramphus minor. NCBI lineage: Eukaryota > Metazoa > Chordata > Aves > Passeriformes > Tyrannidae > Pachyramphus > Pachyramphus minor. The sequence continues at coordinate 28,450 of VYXB01006843.1, forward strand.
AAAAGTTCTCAAATACTCTTTTTCACAGGCATAGTGTACACTAGAAGGAGCTTGCAAGTATAGTTGTGCTGGAATTTTTATATCAATAAACCCTGGAGGGGTGGTGCAACTCCTGACAGTGCACTGGTTCCAAGGATGAAATAACACATCCTGGCAACCCGAGCGGTTTTCGCCAGTAGAGCTGCAAGGCTTTTATTTTTTTTTTATCTGAGACAGAATACCAGTAAAAACTTCTCCTGAGAAACCAAGCAGGGACTCTGCATTAGCCAGTTTCTTGGGGTGCTTGCCTGGCACACAGGAGACAAAGGTGTGCATCCCCACTCTGCTCAAATCAGCTACATAAAATCTTAATCCCACTCCTAGTGAAACATTTCCCCAGCCCTGGCCCTGTTGACTGCCAAAAGATCCTACTGTCCCTCTGTGCTTGTCTGTCAGACTTGCTCCAGAACAGTTTGATCAACTTGTGGTTAGGATAGGAGGTGGGAGATGTGGATGTCATTCAGGCAAAATAGGATCTTGAAGAGGGGTGTCCTGTATCTCTGGACATCTCAAGCAGCAGTGTTTTGGCTGGCCTTAGGGGCAGAGTTCTCTGGTTTTCAGCTGAAGTGCTTGCTGGGGGCCCAAGGAATCTTTCCTGACAAGGATATTGTTGTGACTGATGTGCTCTCCTTGAAAAGCACAGTTTTTTAAAAGTTCATGTGTACTGACACAAGCACATTCACGTTGTGCTTCACTGAAGAACTTCAGATTGACTCTTGTTGTGAGCTCAGGAAAGGCCAAATGACCTAAGGGTTATAAGGTGCCAGTTACAGATACTGTTTCACATTCTTTCTTAGAAAAATTGTTATGAAACTACTGGATTCTCTTTCCCTACTTTTTTTCTGTATCTTTTCCAATGCAAAATGCTTTACCCTTCCAGTGGAAACCAATCATTTACTAAATATTTAATGTAATTCCTGTCTCTGTCTCTCACATAGGCAAGTGTTTACACTTCGAAAACAAGAATTTTTTTTCTTATGCCATAGTCACTCCATAGAAATAAATAGATTTGTGCAGAACCTGCACAAATCTTTGCTGAGACACAAAAGTTTAAACATCTTATGGATTAATGTTTATGGAGCCTGTCAGAGATTTAAAATCACAAAGAGTAAGAAAGGTTTTCTTCAGCTCTAAGCAATGAACTTTTTGTCTAACGTCAGCCCTACACTGAAAAATTCTTGGTAGGTTGTTTGTCTAAGCAGACAGGTCCTTATTTAATTGTTCATGATATCTTTCCACTTAATTCTTGCTATAAATTTACCTCTTTGCCACACTCTTTACACTTTAGCTCGGTGTGCCCCAGAGACGTGCAGAGCCAGCAGCTTACCACTAACTCAGCCTAAGGGGAAATGCTAGCAACAAAGACCAGCCTGCCAAAACCCATAAAACTTGCTGCTTTTTGCCTCACTTTAAAACAAAAAAATAATATTGTCTTTTCTCTAAAGTGGTAAAGCAACATACGCCCAAATGAGCTCTTGACATTACTCTACAGGATTTTTTACGGGTTTTGAAGAAACCTTGGCACTTACCAACACGTTCTCCAAAATGTATGGTTGTTAATTAGTTTAGTAGTCAGCATAAAGAAAAACAACAAAGTGATGGCAGGACGTCCAACTAGTGGCTTTTGGTACGGCAATGGGAAGTCTGTGAAAATCACAGCTTCTGAAATACTGAATAAAGCCTGAAGGAAATAATTGGTTAAAAGCTGAGAGGTAGTCATGTCTATTGCCATGTTAACTTATTGTTTTGCTGCTGTTACCATAACTACAAGAATGTACCTGTACTTACCACCTGGGCAAAAACAGTAAATGAAAATCAAAAACATGAAGAGAAATGAGCATTTTCCCAAAATGTGGGGTTTTTTTCTTTCTTTAAGGTTTAACTGAAGTTCTTGCATTATTTGTCAATTTTTTACTCTTTCTGAAGGGAGCTTGGTAAGAAAAGATAACTATCAATAGGCTAAAGGTAATTTCTACCCATTGCAAAGCAGAATTTGGCTAGATCAGCATAGCAATTTTTGCATAGCTTGCTGATACACTTTCCCACCAGAAATGCCTACTCCCCTGCATACCCTTGGGAACACTCAAAAACTGACTGCGGGAATCTGCTGCAGACTCTCACCCTCCCTAAGGCCTGTTGGGTAGCTGTTCATGCTTTCCACCAATTGTTAGGTCCTTCCCACCTCTTGCTTATATTTCCAGTATTTCACCGCTGCGGATGGGACTGTTGTTTATAGTCATGAGTTATGTTTTCCCACCTAGAACAGAAGATTTGTTCTGGCTTTCCTTGGACAGTCATTGCGGGCAGAAGGGAGAAAATGCACTTTTCTTCCTATGTGCCCGTTATAAGGAGGGAGTAGGAGGGAAGGGAAGGGCTAAGGAACAACTTGGCTATGCCTGTTCGCTTTCTATTTCCTACTTTCTTAGAAGGTGCAACAGTTACAGCCCTAGAGATGGAAGCCCTCTGTTCATGTAGGAGGCAGGAATGGTGGAGGAAGGGACAAGGATGGCTGCCCTGCATGCTCAGGCAGCTTCGCCTCCATCCTGTCTTAGGTTGATCTCTGCCAGTGGTGATGGTGTACCTCTGACCCATTTGGGCCTTTACATCTGGTCTGAGATGCTTAGTGTGGGGAAGGCTTCACAAACACCTCGTGCCCACAGATGGCTGGCTTGGGACCATGGAGCTCTCTTTACATAGGGCTGAGGAAGAAGCATGAGAATGTAATGGGTTTTGGGTTACAACAGGCTTACAAATCTGAAATAGCAAGCTGGTACACAATACAAATGTCAATACTGGGGACTGGAAATAAAAAAAAATATTAATAAACTTTTTACCTAGATTTTTATTACACATTTAGGACTGCATGAAATTTCCACTGGTAAAATATCACACTTTTCCCGTGAAAATATTTCCATTTAACCTCTTAGGATTAGGAGAATAGGACCTCTTCCTATTCTTCTGAGAAGCAGTGCATATGGGATGCTGAAGCAGCACATTTCTGAGAGTTGTTCAGGATCTTCCCAGTAAGAAGATGTCCTACATTTTCACATTAAAACTGCTTGCTCCTTCTTTTATTTGCATCCAAGAGATGATAACCCATATATCAAACAGGTAGTGATAGCAAAATAAGTTTGTCCAAGGAAAGGGAATAATAATAGTATGAGATAAACACATACTGCTTCTGTATCCAATGATTTAGAAACTGTTTTATGACTTAGACCTTCTGGTATTATTTTGTGTTCTTATTTTCTACTGCATCCTATGTCACCTATGTCAGCTACTCCCCTGGCTCTCAGAAAAGCATTTTTCAGCCAGTATTTCACTTCATGTAATAACTCTTCTCCTATATGATTTTCATGGTTGATGCAAATCTAGATGCAAGCGTAGTGGATGAATTTACCCCTCCCTAAACAGAGCTCCTCCAGCTGACATTCTCCACACTATGGTTTGTTTCCAAGAATCCTGCAAAATTTCTGCTCCAAGAATCATGCAGAATCCCATGGCTGTTTCCAGACAATCAAGTAGCAGACTGGGTTTGTCAGAAACATTTCCAAAAGGCTATTTTTTTCTCTTTTTCCTTCTTTCCTCTGTTGGTGTTCACATCCTTCTGGTCAACTAAGGTGCTCCTTTGACTCAGCAGCCAGATGATTTTTCAGGGTTTGGTCCTGATCCCAGTCACACCATCCCAGACTCTACATTGAGTGGAAGAGGAGCACCTCTGGCCACAGAGCTGTGGTGATCCAGGAGGGTGATTTAATGCAAGGTGAGTGAGTGAGGCAGCAGCAAGGCCTCTCTCTGCATTGTAACAAGCAACCTTCTGAGAAGTCTAAAGAGTGTGCTGGCATTGGGTGGTGGGGAGAGCATAGCAGAACTGTGTCTCTGGCAGTGGGAAAGTACCAGTGCTGTTCTCATCCCACAAGGTGCAGACAGGATTTTTTTCTGTTGTTGTTGCCCTGAAGAGCTTTAAGGCCTCTTCCTCATACTGACTGCTCAGTAAGGTGTGATAAAACTCCACAAAATAAGCTCTAATAATGAAAAATACAACATGCTGAAACTAGAAAGTCTAACTGAAGGATGACACTTTTCAAAGATGTCTGTTTTCCCAAGGACAAAGAGCGACACACTGGTCTGTTCCTCTGCAGTTTTGACTTCTACAGTCTGTGTCCTCTCTAAAAGATTGGTTTGATGACTTTATTTTTGATGATCAAATAGTGTGTGGGCCTTGGTGTTTTGGGATGAGGATTTGGCTCACCTGTGTAGCTCTCAAAAAAAGCAGATCTCAGCCTGTGTTTCCCATATACATTTAAAAATTTCACTCCAAGTTCCATGTGGCACAGAACACAGCTCAATCATCACCTGCTTGCTCATAGCTGTGTTAAAACTTAAAGAGGTTTGCAAACACCATTTTCTACTAAAAAAATTGATTAAGTTATTGAGCAATTTCTGACTTTTTTAAGAAGTCCCACAAACTCAGGAAACTTGTGTATGAGGCATAATATAGCACAGATCGAGTCTGGACATAATCCTCATGTGAGGTGGCAGGTAGGTCATAACTGACCCCAGTGCATGACTCAGAACGTGTCTCCCGTTTTCCTCTAAAACTACCTACTTTAGGCTGAATTATCTTCTGGGATGGGGGGCAAGGAAAGGAAACTTTAAGTGGCATTTTCAAGTTTCTTTTGAGAAAAAAAAAAACAGGAAAATTAGAGTAGAAGAAATAATAATTATTTTAAAACTATAATGCCAACAGTTTCTGGGCTCTAGACTTGCCTTTTTGTAGAATTTTGGCCTTTTGGCTATTGCACACTCTGCGGAAATCCACACAAATTCAAGTAAGTTATAAACCCTCAAAAACTTGCAGCTTGTTTTTATTAGATATATTTCTTATCAATTCTGAGCATGGATTTTTTTCCTACAATATCAAATCCAAACTGCTGGGTCATTAAGAAGGTCCTGACAGATAAACCAAGTGCAAAGGGACTGTTGACCATGAATTGCATTTGCCCAGCTCATGCCAGCAGTGCACAGGAGGACATTGAACTGAAGGTAAAGGGACTGAGAGGCCAACAAGCTACTAAGACAATGGCAGAAGGGAGAGCAGTCCATGGGCTTCTGATGAAGGGGACCAGACCTGAGCAGGGAAAAAAACTGGGATGGACTGGAGGAGATGGAAAAGGACTGGACAGATGATTCTAAGGAGCTGAGACTGACTGCATTGACAAAGTAATGAGAGGTTTAATGGGGGAAACATCAAGCATTTTCCACATATAGTGAATAACTTTGAGGTAGGAAAGAGGCTAGAGTCATGACTAGAAAAAAAAAAGCTCCTTCTGCCTCTGACAGAAATGTCAACATTGCCAAGTTTGACCCATCTGAGAGGAAAGGGCTGTAAAGAACCAGGCCGGCAAATTGTACTGCACTGCCTACTACAGCAACTGGCAATCTGTGATCTCTGTGTGAAATGCTCCTAGTTTGAGACCGATAGAGGTCTGGTGCACTGAAGGGCCTTAAACATGCTCTGACTTGGGCAGTACCATATGATAGCTTTATTTTCTTTTTCCTATTTAGAAAGCCCTGAAGATATTACAGGCCATGCACACACAGATGTGTATGAATAAATACTTCTTTGAAAATTGCATCATATAGAACAAAATGTTTTTATAAGTGGGCTTTTCAAATTCTTTTGAGTGTGGGCACTCACTGAGATCTGGAGGTGCTGCATCTAGTTTGTTGGCTGCATGCATTGAACATTGTAGAACCTGGAAAAGTCAACAGTAAGTGTCTCAAGTAGGGCACTCAACTCTGGCTATGATCAATACTTCTCTTCACCTTGGTTTGCCATGCATGCAGCTAGTTCTCCAGAGAGCATTCTGAGCCCTGGCTGAGCCACGTGTGACCATAAGAATAACAGAATATGCTGAGTTGGAAGGGACTCACAAGAATCATCGAGTCCAAGGATCATCAGCTCCTGGCCCTGCACAGGACCATTCCCAAACCTACAAGGATGTCAGATCTGAATGCTTGAGGAAATTGCCACTTGTGAGCTGGGAGCATGCCACTTTGCAGCCTCCTTAAAGCCCTTTTGTGTCAGGGTCCTCTCCCATAAAGACTCATACACGGAGAATAAAGCAAACCCTGACAGCTTCAGCGTCTCTGGTAGTACCACTTAACCGGGGGGATCCCTGCAGGCTGGCATGAGCCGCGGTTCCCTGGGGAGGAGCAGGGGACTCCAGAGGCAGAATTGCAGTGAAAGCGTTTCTTTCGGGCAGCCGGGAAGAGGAGATCCTTCACCGTAAGGAAATACTAACACACCTCTTTTGGCTCCTAAGAGATGAGCGAGAGGAGCGCAGAACCGTGGAATGGGAGGTTTCACCTGGCATTGACTGCATCCGTACCGGCAGCCCCGCAGCCACCGGCACCCGACCGGGGTACCCCCGGGGGCCAGCAGTGCGCGCTCCCCGCCGTGCTGGAGCGCCTGGCAGCCCCCAGTGATGTCCGGCTGCCCCACAAGGAGCTTCTGCCTGGCTTTTGCCCCAGCCAGAAACTTGGATGCCACGGCCCTGTCTCCCGCCCCGTGCGGTGCCCGGCGGGAGGCACGGCGGGGCCAGGGCAGCGGCGCTCCGGGAGGAGCTCGGGTCTCACCGGGCAGGGGGTCGGGACCACCAGGGACTGCCGGTGTTTGAACATGTTGATTTAGCATGAGGGCTCGTGAGGGGAACGAACCCTGCAGGGAAAGCAAGCGGCGTTCCCCCGGCAGCACCGGGGAGGGTTAATCGGCGAGGATCTGTGGGTCTGGGAGGAGAAAGGGGAGGCCGTGCTGGGGAGGGGGCAGGATAAGAGGAAAAGGGGCAGAGCGGCTCGGGGAGGTCTACACCGCCAGCCGCCTTAGCCGCGGCAGTGCCTTCACGGGTGCTCTCGGTGTTGGTGGCGGGTCCTGCCTTCCCGTCCCAATTGTTTCCTCCCGCTTCCCCTGCCACAGAGGAGTCGGAGCTGGAAGGGAGAGAAAGGGACCCCCAGGGTGAGACAGCAGCCCACCCGAGGCGGAGGCAGGCGCGGCGCCCCAGGGGAGGCGGCGGCGTCCGGCACATTCCCCAGCAGTGGGAGGGCGCCGGGAGAGGAGAAGCTGGGGAGCATCTCCGAGCGGGACTGACTCCCGAGGAGCGAGGAAGGGACACAGAGAGAGGGAGAAACCGCCGCGTCTCAGTTAGACACTCGTCCCAAAATTTTAAGGACTAGTGTGGGGAAAAAGAAAACTGAGGACCTGAGCTGGGACCTCCCAGCCGGAGCGATTGAATAGGAGCCAAAGCAGGCATCGGGGAGGGGAGGGGGGGGGCGGGCAGCGACATCCCAAGCAGAGTCCCCCTGCTCCGCTCCCCGCAGTCGCTGCGTGCCCGCCGCCGCCTCAGGATGTGGGGGCCGCTGCTGCTGCTGCTGCCGGAGCTGCTCCCCGCCGTGCCGGCACAGAAGCTCTCCGCCCTCACGGTAAGGCCGCCCCGCCGCTGGGCGCTGGGTCAGTGCCCGGGGCTCACCTGAACGGGCTGATGCTCCCGCCCGGGCAGAGAGGGGGCAACCCGCGGGTGCCGGGCCGGGGGCTGAGCCCCGCTCCGGGACGGGGACGGAGCCCAGCCCGGAGGGGAGCTCCGCCGGGGCTTGTCCGGCAGCGAGGGAGCAGCCGGCCCCGTTGTCCCACCGGGCGCTGCCAGGGGAGAACTGCCCGCGGAGGCCAAATGGAAGTTTAGTGTGGGTCCTCGCAGTGCTCCGGTGCAGCGTCAATGTCAGTGTTAATGCTTTTGTTTTCCCGAAGAGGAATAATGCTACAGTGAGATCTGCTTTTGGACCGTTTCGGGTTGACGGATTTTACTTTATTTTTAATTATAAAGCGACGTGAAACTAGCCTCTCTGGCTATTCCAGGCTCCATGATGCTAAACATGGAACTCTGCATAGAGATGGGTGAGCCAATTTGTTAGGCTTGCTAAACAAACCATAACCACTTTTCTAGCCAAGACCTGAGGTTTGCAGCTAATAGCTCAATTCAATCTTCTTGTAGAGTTTGCAGTGTTTGCAAAGCTATAATTAATGCAATCTGTAGAAATAAAAACATTTTCCTTAAATGTGTTTTTAAACAAGTGCTTGAGTAAACATAACGGGCAGCAAGTACCTCTTTCAAGCTGTTTTTAAGTGTTTTGGTGAAGGCTGTGCCCTTAGAGTTCATTATGCCAAAGTTACAGACAGTTACAAAGTGAAACAGATCCTATTTTTGTCTCAGTCTTTCAGAAAATTTCTGTAAAATACTTAGAATTGGGGTTTTACTTTTTTTTCCTTTTTTTTTGAGTAAGGTGGTATAGGGACAGCTCAAGGAGAAATGACAATGAGGGATGGCTGAGCTGTTCATACCTGAAATTCTTCAGAAAAGGTTTTACCTTCTTGTCTAGTTTTTTTCCTCCTAAATGATTTGTAGATTAGAAGCTGTTAACTGAAAACCTTAAAGCAATGACTTTGCTTCATGAATTTTACTGTGTGTAACATTTGAAAGAGTGGGACAGGTAAAGTCAATTGATTTTTCTTTTTTCTTTTTTTTTTCTTTTAAGACCTTAATTTGAAACACCCTTACACTATCAGGTAATATATACTATTCTAGGTAACACATTAACATTGCAATTTACTTTCAAGTTTGTTTTCATGAATGTATAAAGAGAATTTACATGACAGTACATGTTATATTCTTTTTTCTGTACATTAAAAATGTTTTAAATATTAGCATGGAAGTAAACTGAAAATGCTACCAAAACTTAGTTTGTCCAAATGTAAAATGAGAATGATTGCATTGTTATATTATCTTTAGATAATACATAACCCAAATGTTGTCAAAACCTTTTAACATATGTATACAAATCAATGCTGAATTAAATTCCCTTCAGTGAGGGGTTGTCCGCCTTACAGCAGGGAAAAAAAATCTGTCCAAGAGCACTTTGGCAAACTCTTTAAAAATTAAATGTCATAGATTCATATGGATGGATTTGACTTCACTGTTATCTGAATGATATCTGAAGTCCCTCTCTTCCTTCTTTCACCCATCCAGAGTGTACATTATTCATTTCTGTACGTTATGGTATTATGCATCTTTATGAACCATGACCAGAAAAGCCAATTCTGTTGGAATCCCTACCCTCTGCTACCAAAAGGTAATAGTTTTGAAGATTTTAAGCTTTCAGACTGAATTAAACTTGAACAGTTCAGTAAGCGTAGCTAGCCTTGTCAGTAGGGTAGTGAGTTTTTCCACTGCCTGTGCTCTTCTTACAGAAATGGCTCATCCATATGAATACTAGACTACATTAGAAATCCTTCCATAAAACAAATAATGGACAAGCAGACACCCACAGGAAGAAAACAACACACATACACACTGATGCGCACATACGTTCTACATCTTTCCACAAGACTACACTTTGAATGAGACAGGTTTGTTTCTACTATTTCTGTCCTTACCTATTTAGACAATAACAAAAAAGCAGTGCTATTACAGCCACAAATACCACTGAATCATTCTTTACTCCTGTAGTCATTTTGCTTATAGCTCACAGACTGTATAACCCCTGTTATACATGGGTATATGTACATATATGTGCATATATATGGATTTGTGCTGCATAATTATAAGGAACAATAAACCCAGGCTTTGTGGAAAGATAAGAAAATGTCCATCTTTTTTTCACCTGCTGTGCCAGTGTGTGGTGACAGAATAGCCATTCTTTTCTACACATCAAATGAAGATTTTATTTTTATTTGTGGTGTGAAGAATAACAAATAAAGGCTGATATTTTTATAAATAACCAGAGGCCATGGGAACAGATTGTGCTTCATTCGGGACCTGAGTTTCATAAAAACTATGAGATGAGGGAGGGCACATCCCTGATGGTAGCACACTGTCACGGGTATACTCATCTTTCATGGTGGTGGTAATATCAAAGGCACAGACTCTTTTACTGCAGTGGTAAATCTGACGTTAGATGAACCTTAGCAGTGACACGATACTAAAATTAAAGTTCCCTCTAACAAAAGCAACTTTAAAGTGAATGTCATTTTCCAAAAGGTAACTACATGGATCAGAGGTTTTTTTCTTTGCCTCTGTGCTGAAAAACTCTGGGCTCTAAGCAACAAACTGCATGATGGTTTTATAGTGAGGGAGGATATCAGTCTTTATGTTATGTTTTTCATCTGTCTAAACAGATCTCTGTGGTGTTTTAACTTTATGTCCTTGCTAGCTCCAGAAGCAGATCAAATATTACTTTCAGAGAAGACTTTTAGTAGTTTAAAGAGCTGTATCTCCATTTAATTAGGAATAACGTTTTTGCTTTTTGCTAGGGCAGAAATGGTGTGACAACCACCTTTGTCTATAGTCCAGGTGAATATGTAATTTTCAGATGTTGGAAGCTTTGCAGAAGTGCAATAGCAAGCAATTACAGAGTTTTTGCAGAAATAACAGCTCTAAGAAATTTCTGATTGCCATCTTATAAATGCAGTCTTATGTGACTGCAGGTTTGCATGGAAAGATGAGCATATGGCTTCCTACAGCCTTGATAATAGCCATCAGAACAATTGCTGGCAGGCAGATGCATCATAGTAGTCAGCAGGTACTTGAAATGCAACAGCAGTCGAGAGTCCGGTACCCTGGTCTCTATGGCTGTATCTGAAGTAAATGTGAGCATTTGTAATGTGTCCCTCTCTGCCCAAACTGTGGACCCAGACAGAACTCACCTGGTTCCCTGTCTGTGTGCCAGGGTAGAGGAGGAACATGAGAGGTGTGCAGATGCACACCTGAATCTTTATTGGGGAGCCATGAGATGCATGAGAGTCTAGGAGTTTCAGAATTTCTGTGGGTTCAGTGGGTTAGAGACAGGCCACAGCTTCTTTGAGTTTGTACCAATCTTGGCCTCTTGTCATCAAAAATAGCTCTGAAGTAGTTCCTGGACTCTCATCTCCTGAGTAGGACCATATTGCAATAATAGACAAAATGAAGGGAAACGTAATATTCCTGTTAGAAATTTCTAAAGGAGCCACAGGGATGCCTGTGACAGGAGAGCATTATTTAGTGTTATATTTATTGTTATTTCAAATGAACAAACATTGGCAACAGAACAACGGCTTTCATTCTGAAAAGGTAGTCTGGGAGCTGTCTCATAAGAAATTATGAGATCTGGAGGAACTGTAGCCAATTTGGCTGCTCCTGTTTTTTTCTCCCCTTGTGTCAAATACTAATCATATGTTCCAGAAACTATCTTAAGTAGCCCTGTCCTTTTACCTTGTTTATGGAAAGCCAGGTAATACTCTGAAATTCTTGTAACACATTGTTAGAACATTTTTGCAGTGCTGTATTTTTATTCTGCTCTGTGAGATGCGTCCATTCTTTCTGGATGTATGAAACCAATGAGAGCTGAGCCTTGTTGACATATTGTATTAGGGTAATGGGCAAATCAAGGATATAGGTACTTTTGTTTTGAAACACAATGCTTTAAAGAAAGCTCACTTTGTTCCTCCAGCAAGTATGTTTATGATCACTGCACTTACCAACACACTTGCTTTGGCATTGTTTATGCTGCATTTTTGAAACCATCAACTTAGCTTTTATCTCAGCTGCAGTGTTGTGTGTGTTGATGTACTTGTATAAACAATAGGACACAAGTGTTTCTCATTTTAAAATCTTGATGACTTAAAACATACCACAAACTATTTATCTTTCAAAGCCTTTCTGAACCAAGCGTTGCCCTCAATACAATCAATAGATCTTAAAAAGGAAGAAAGTTTGCTTAAAATTACTTCTTGAAATGAACACCTCTGCCTGTTAATAGTTCCTTTCATCAAAATCTGAATATTTCTGGGAACAATTGTTTTCTTTTTCTCCCTTGGCACATGCTTCATGAGTATTCAATAGCATTTAATGCACTGGATGGCTTCCACGACACTCACCAATATAAGATGGACCACTAAGGTAGTTCAGTAAAGGGAAGCTAAACACAATCACAGCCTTCCAAGTTAAAGACCCATTTGGATGGCGCCTGCAAACCAAAACATTTGGAAAAGTTATTCTAATTGTGACTGAAAAACCAAGACCATAAATAAAACTGTAAGTGGCTCCAGATCCTAAAAACATCGTTACTGCAAATGGGCATTGGTACAACCAAGGGTACATCAACTCTGAAAATAAAACACTTTCAACAATGTTCCCTTGCAATAAACTCTCAAGACACTTCTCACAAGAAACAAAAACAAAACCTGTGGGAGTTGTTATTGAAAAAGTCAGCAAACTTTTGATCAGGGGTCAGAAGTAATTTTTGTGCATGCATCCAACATAAGCTGCACCTTATAATGTAGGAGACATTAATGGAGATGGCAAGTTGACTGCACACCCATAAGATTTTAAAACCAGAAGTGGAGGGTAGAAATGAATGTGAGTGGGGAGGGAAGAACAGGACAGAAGAAACAAAAAGAAGTAAATCATGCATATTGTAGCCAGTTTTGATGCTATTATCCATTTGCTATTGCCTACTGAATACCTCGAGGAACATCTGTGTGTATTCCTTGACAGCTGGCAAACCTTAAGGTTTGGTTCATTTTGAGAAGCCTCCTAATGTTTAGCTGCTATCCAAAACCTATCTGAACCCTGTTGGTTTGGAAATTGGGCTACAGATCCTTTCAAGATCTGGCTTGCTCAGGACCTTGCTCATGTTTCCGTTTCTTCAGCCAGACCAGCCTCACCACAGGCTCAGCCATTTTCATGGTATTTTGGTACTTCCATTTCCTGTCAGGCCTGAGACCGGGAAGTGCAAAGGCGCCTGAAAATTAAAAACTGACTAAAAATGAGTTGGAATCAAAGACCTGTTTCTGAACAGCAAATGAAGGTCTGAGTTTGGTTCAGGAGTGACATTTTTTATCTGAACAAATTCCAATGTTCTTGGGCAATCTTCCGAGTGAATGGAGGTTACACCTTGCAAAGGACTCAGGGATTTCCAAATATTTTGTGTTTTCTTTAGAATCAAAACTCAAGTGTGTCTTAATTTTCTGGTTCATTCAATGTTGTTTTGTGACATAGATTTTTAGAGAGTTGACATAATAGATTCACAATGAAAGCCATTTCACAATGAAAATCCGTAATGCCTTCTTCAGAATTTATGAAATCAAAATAGCTTTTGACTGTGTGAATACTGCCCTGGTGAGGCCAATGATTTTGGTCTCAACTGCCCTCTGTAGTCTCATGGGATATGCTTCTTTATCTACTTCTGATTATTAATTGATAATCACTGCCTTAATATTATCTACAGTGGGAGATAAAACACTTTTCAGTGCAACATTGGAGATGAGGCTGAAAAGAGGAAATGCTTCAGGAAAAACTTACACTTTACAGTATGCTAATGTTACACAGAATAGTTTATGCCAAAAGGGAAGGAAGGATAACTTAAGATGAAACCAGATATTGCCATAAGCAAATAAACTAAGCAAACAAATAAACTAAGAGAAGGTATAGCACAAATAACAGCATTTTTTCCCTTCAGTCTTTCAATATTTGTCTGGCTAACCCATGTACAGAGGGCATTGGTCTGAATTACAGCTGTTGTTGTGATGATGGTGTTCATGGGACATGAGGACACCAGCTTTGGTTATGGGGAGGTGAAAGATACCCAAAAGCATATGGACTGGTTTTTATATCACTGTGGTAATGCTCAGTATCACAGGGTTTCTTAATATGACTCTCCCAAATTATCAGTGGTCACCAAGAAGCAAGGTTAATGTAGTGTCACTTCTTACCAAAGGACCTGTGAAGTCGTTCTTGTGTCATTGTTGTAAATGGAAGTTTTAGGCAATCCTTGCAAAAGGTATCACTTTGATGCGTTAGTAACTTCAGTGATTTTTTTCCCCCTGTCTGATTTATTACCTTTTAAAAATGACTACTAAGTGTTTCGTCAGCTGTTGAAAATCCAGGCTAATAGAGAATGCAACCTAGAATTCTTGTTGGGACAGAAAGAGAAAACATTTCCTGAAGGCGATCCTTTCCAGCTCTCTCCCTGGCTTGCTCAGTGCGCTGCTAGAAAACTCACTCAAGAATGTTTACCTCATACCTATCCAAAACCTAGCATTTTTTTCTTCTTTTACTTTAGGCTGCTTGTTCTGTCATCTTCTGAGTCAATAAGTAAAGATCTTATTTTCTTTTTGTTACCTTAAATTTGTTCTGAGGATGTAATAATATATTTTCCTGTCTTTTAGGTGTTCATTTTTTAAACTGTATACAAATTAGCTGTCATACACATACTATAAATCTTTTACTCTGTCCTAGAGCACCTAAAGAGTACTTACATGAAAACAAAGAAAAATTCCATTGCTCTGGAACACTCTTTCTTTATTCATGTCATGGCTGCACGCTGTATTTTACAGATTTTTTAGGATAAAAGTACTCACAGTTTTTTTATTTGGGCTAGATTTATCATACATTTACCAACATCCTTTTTTTTTTTTCTTTCCAGAATTAAAGCAAGATACTGCCAGTGAATAAGCAGTGTAAGAGCTCAGGAGACATCTGCAGATTTTTTGAAATGAAAATAGTGACAGATAAAGAACAATTTTAATGGTAATCAAGATGGACTCACTATGATCCACATAGCATGCTGCAGTAGGGAGAAAACCTGCAGATTGTAGGCATTGTAGATGTCAGGATGGGAAAGCAATTAAACAATTACTCCATTTCGTTATCTTTACCTTGCTTTTATCTGGAGTAAAGCGGAGGAATGGTGGAGTTTAGTTTGAGTAAAAGTCTGCCATTGAGTGTTATTACGAGATTGAAGCAAGGTTAGAAGGGATGGTGACATTTTGGTGGACACACAGACCCTTTTAACCATAACCACACACCATAACCATAACACGTTTACATGTTTGCTTGAACGGAATTGCTGTTAAATCAGACCACATGTCCTGAAGTATCACAGAACACAAAGTATGTGATCTGTTTAGGATCTAGATCATGCAAAGTAGAGAATGTCTTCCCAAACATTTCTCTTTGTTAGGTGCTGCTCTCTACAGTGGCATCTTTCTGCTAATGGTAAATCTTAGAGTCTGTTTGGAGAACACATGGTGGAAATATGGCATTGACAGCATCCCAGAAAGATGGTGATATTAAAATGTGAGAATTTCTTCTCAGTGAGGCCAATATGTGCCTGCCATTCTGATTTCAGTGCACTTGTCTTCATCCTGACTTTCTATTGGCATCCAAACACACTGGATTCCTTCTTGGGACTGTGAGGTGAACTTAATGGTCTTAAAAGGAGAGTTACTGTAAGAAGCAGGAGAACGCTTTGAACCCAGCTTACAACTCTCTCTGCTTCAGTTGTCCTGGTTATTGTATTTGTCCTCATCCCCATCTGCATTGGTGAAGAATTATTTAATGCATTTAATCTCAGTATTTTTATCAGTTCTCCTTCACTTTAGAATCCATATTGATGCCATAGTGGAGACTTAGGGATGCCTGTGAAGTTGCCCCAAGTACTGTAAGGTTGCATTTGTCAAGTGCTATGGTCACTGTGTGCCACCTTTTTATTGCAATACTGCTGTGTAACACTGCTCATGTCCAGAGATTTGTCTTCCTGTGATCTGGTGTGCCTGCTAGAGTGAAAAATCGCTGAAGAAAATGTCACTTTTTAAAGTAAAAATTTCTACCAAAGAAATGAAATCAAATAAGTGAAACCTGGTCCTGAAATAAGTATGCTACATTGTAGTGGAGAATACTGCATATTCAAAGATACCTTGAAGAGAGTACAGGAATGAAAAACGATTCACAGCAAAGAAACTAAAAAAGGTTTTGACTTGATCTTAGGCTTTTTTTTTTTTTTTTCCAAATAAATTAAGTCTGTTTTGTAGGCTGTTCTGGGCGCGAGAGAGCCATCGAAGACTGTAGCGCAAAATGAAAAGCCGGGGGGGTAAGGGGGAATCTCTACAGATGTTTCTCCATTTCTCCCCTGTCCATTCCCTTGCAAAAGGGTGGTATCACTTGTGGACCATCCTCAGTGGCAGGGAGGTGACCTGTTTTCCGTGGCACTTCAGGGATCCACCACGGGAGGGAGTGCAAGAGCAGCGCGGTCTGCCCCGTCTTCTCTGGGAAGGGCTGAAAGGAGGGAAAGCCCTGGTTTCCCTGCCCGGAGGAGTTAGGGCAGAGGGGAGGAGCGAGAGAGCTGGTGACCGTGATTTTTCAGCACTTGCCATTCAATTGCCTGTCAGATAGGCATTCGAATGCGAAAAATCTCCAATGGAAAAGAGTCTCAACAGAAGCTATTGCAAGGTAGAATGCAGTTCTCTAAAAAGAAAGTGTCTTTAATAACATGGCTTGCCTTGACATTAATTAACCTTTTGCATCTGTAAGAGCTCAAAGCAGGTTGGTGTGGACAAGATGAAATATATGACCTAACATATGAGCTGCTCTTGGCTGTGGAACACCAGGAGGGGTTCAGTCTGCAGAAAGCATATGGCCTGTTAATTTCATTCCATGCATCCATACTGTTTTTTTCACAGCATTCATTACATGGATTCTGGTGAGCAAGGCAAAACAAAGTGAACAACTTACTTT
Source organism: Pachyramphus minor (assembly GCA_013397135.1). Lineage (NCBI taxonomy): Eukaryota > Metazoa > Chordata > Aves > Passeriformes > Tyrannidae > Pachyramphus > Pachyramphus minor. The sequence goes on from VYXB01006843.1 coordinate 45,093, forward strand.
TCAGACTATATTTAATGGGATTGTATTTCAGACTGTGTCCTCCTGGGAAGGAAGTTTTCAAGTATGCCAAATTTTTGATAGATTTCAGCCTAAGTAGATTTAGTTGCAAATCTGAACTTTGAACAGGAGGTTTTGTCTTCCCATCATGTTTCCTCCTTGAAATGTTCCATAAATTCCATTTCTGAGAGAAAGGGAAAGATTTTTTGAAAGACGGGTTCATTTGGTAAATTGCTCTTCTGTTTAAGTTTCCCTTTTCCAGGTGCTGAATGACTTCCAGAGCAAAAGTTCTGTCATTGGTTTGTGATGGACTTCCACTAATTTGCAATAAAATTACAAGGCATGCACAGATAATTGATTTCATTCTGAAGAAAAACTGACAAAAAGCAGAGCTCAAATGTCTACTTGTCTTCAATTAGTGCAGCAATTTTCTCCAGTGCAAAATGGGTATCAAATATTGCTCTTATGAAGTATCACTGTTTACGTTCATTAGACGTAAGACCAGGAGAGATGTATGGCAATAAGAGAGTTGGAGTACTTCCTACTAGATGGCAAAGCCAGATCTGACACCAAGACTAAATTGCTGACAGAGATTACTTTATGCATCTTTGCGGCTGGTGACAAACTCACAGAAGCTCAGTAGACACAGCATTGCTAGTTTGATAGAGTGACTGATGAGATAATCACAGGTTCACAATACATGTAATATTGAGGTGAAACCAAAGAAAAGAACTAGCTGAAACCCTGCTGGTAGGAGAAAGCCCAGAGGACCTGGAAGCTGATGTCTTTTGGGACTTGTGGTTGTGACTGGGCTCTCTCTGGCCTCTGCAGATTTTTCTCCAATATTCTTCTTCCCCATACAGTTGATCTTTCCTTAGTACATCTTCTTCCCCAGTGTTTGCATGCCATGTCTATGACTGTAGGTCATGACTAAGACTGTAAGGTCTTTAGGTTTGCACAGTGTTTCGGGCAAAAGAACCTCCTTCCTGCTTAGCCCTCTTGGTCTAAAAAAATTCAGTAATAAACAAGAGTAAATCTTGAATGACACCTGCTTTCAGGCAAGGCTGAACACAAATAATGGAGTTATATATATATATATATATATGTATATGTATATATAAACTCTATACAAATAGAGTTCATCAGACAGTTGTGCCTGCAGTCTGATTTTTTACATCCTCTACAAAGTATCCAAGCTGGCTGTTCTGTATAGACTTATATATATATATACACATATATATATATATATACATATACAAAAATGAAGGAGTTGATTCAACAGTACAGGAAACAATTAGCAAAATTGTCTGTTCCCTGGACTTGTCATATGGCTTGTAAAAGGGGTCTGCACAGTGCAGAAGGCTGAGTGTCATCTGCTTGGTATTTCCTGACT
>VYXB01006843.1:46509-211198 GCA_013397135.1 Pachyramphus minor
AAGAACTAGCTGAAACCCTGCTGGTAGGAGAAAGCCCAGAGGACCTGGAAGCTGATGTCTTTTGGGACTTGTGGGCTCTCTCTGGCCTCTGCAGATTTTTCTCCAATATTCTTCTTCCCTATACAGTTGATCTTTCCTTAGTACATCTTCTTCCCCAGTGTTTGCATGCCATGCCTATGTCTGTAGGTCATGACTAAGACTGTAAGGTCTTTAGGTTTGTACAGTGTTTTGGGCAAAAGAACCTCCTTCCTGCTTAGCCCTCTTGGTCTATCATCATTATCAAATTCAGTAATAAGAGTAAATCTTGAATGACACCTGCTTGCAGGCAAGGCTGAACACAAATAATGGAGTTATATATATATATATATATATGTATATGTATATATAAACTCTATACAAATAGAGTTCATCAGACAGTTGTGCCTGCAGTCTGATTTTTTACATCATCTACAAAGTATCCAAGCTGCTTGTTCTTTATAGACTTATATATATGTATATATATATACATATATATATATACATATACATATACAAAAATGAAGGAGTTGATTCAACAGTACAGGAAACAATTAGCAAAATTGTCTATTCCTTGGACTTGTCATACGGCTGGTAAAAGGGCTCTGCGCAGTGCAGAAGGCTGAGTGTCATCTGCTTGGTATTTCCTGACTGGTGAGAGCTTAGGGTTTCAACCTTATCACTGCCCTAAAGCTGGGATTCTCAGGCTGTGCTATATGTTTCCTTTCATACTGCAAAACTCTTCTCCCCTAAAGAAAAAAGAGCCCTGAATCAATGCAGCCTGGTCTTTCCTGCAAAGAATAATGGGAACGTTTGGATGCCTCTTCCCAGTTTTGCACATAGGTCAGTATGGAGCTAGAAGCTTCTCTAACCAGTACCCTTCCCTACCTTTCCTTGAAGGAGAAAAGAAGGTGGGTCTGGATGCAAAAAGAAGGCAGGTCTTTCCTGTGAAAGAACTGAGAGCTGTTCTTGCTGCTACATTCACCACCTCTTGAATAACTCTCTTTTTCTTGGTGCAGCAGCACCAAGAACCCTTTGGGAAACCTGGCCCAAAGGTTCTCTTGACAAACTCGAAGAGGTGTCAAGCATTATCAAGAAGCACAGATCTTCTTAAAAGGCTTTCTTGGACTTCAAAATGTTATCCATCAGCTGCAATAAATTCCCTAGATTGCCATCTTCTATCTTAAGACTACTGTGATGGTTTGGCTCAGGTCCTTTTCCTGGTAACCAGGTTGTAACCAAGGAAGTGACCATGCTCCCAGTATTCCATACAATTTTTACATAACTTGGAGTATAAATAAGAAGGAGGGAGAAGCCTTCACTCTCTTCCCTTCCGGTGGATCCAAAGGTGCAGGTTCTCTGCTGTCAGCTCTGCCCGTGTGGAGGAGTGAGGCCTGGTGTGGCCTGGTAGGCCTTGGGAGGCGGAGGTTGCCGGCGGGCGGTTGGCGCTATTCAGCTGTCTCAAGAGAAGTAGTGAGATTTACTTGGTTGCTACTTCTTTGTTGGGTTTTGAGAGTGTATATTTGTTTTGACTTTCCTTTCATTTGTCCATTTTTTGCCTTTTTCCCTTTCCCTTACCCTCTCCCTTTGGGGGTGGGGGGGCCCCCTTAGCTGTGTATATAGTATATTAATTCAATAAAATTGTGATATATGTAAATATATATATATATATTTTTGTATAATTCAGTTGGTCTTGGGTCTTGCAGTTTTTATGCCTTTGCCCTGGGAAGGGAAGGGAGGGGGGAAGGCCTTTGCTGTCGGTTTGAACATTTGACTGGGTGCCAGGTCCAAACCACCCCAACTACCCATGTCAGTCATATATGTGTAGGCAGGGGTAGACTCTATACATTTCCATGAAAAGGTTTTCTTCCATTTGTTTTCCAACAAAGACCACATAAAACCTTAAAGTTCCCTTGGGATTAATAACCAGAATATCAGATTATTTTCACCTGAAATTTATGTAGTTTGATCTGACCACTTTTATCTGCTACTTTTTTTTAATGTGTTTTGGTCTAAAACAGGGAATGGTGCATAGTAGTTTCGTATTAGTTTTCATTTGACAAGATTTCTAAATTGTTAGGTTTTTACCTAACAACTTTTTTATGTTGGAGATGCTGCAGGGCAGCTGCATTTGTTAGTTGATGAATTTGTGTTATCTCAAGACTGAAAAGAACAAAAAGAACACCATTTCCTTCAAATCTCAGATCAGGTCACTTCAGGAACTGCCACAGGCAATATTTGGTTTTATTTTAGTAGCTCTCTTGATTGTCATCCTAAACAATGAGAAGAGAATAGAGAGAGCTTTTACTGCCTGAATTGCTTATTATGACAGGAGCAATCAAAAAGTCATACAGTATCTCTGCTTGTTACAAAAGGAAATTATTCCTTTAAAACTGCTGTCCTGTCTTCTCAGCACACCTGAGGGTGAGGAAACTCCCAGGTGAGATTCATGTTAGGAAACCACAGTCTTTTCATACAAGTAAGAAGCAACCAGAAGTGTCCAATGAAATTAGGAGGTTAGAAATAGGACTAATCACTTGTAAAAACTATTTCCACCTGACAGCAATTAAAGCAGTGTCAGAGATGCAATGAAATTCCCTCCAGGGATCTTCATAAAATTGAGTTAAACACTAGAAAGAGTGTGCATGATGGATGGAAAAATTTGAGAGAAATGACAAGTCTATCAAAGCTGAAGGGGGTCACAGTTCATATTCTACAGCTATTTTTCGGTATGCAGGATGTCTCTCAGGAAGAGCCCTGCAGCTATCTGCTGTCAACAGCAAAGCAGGTGTGCGTGTCTGAGAGAGGCATAACTACATGCTTTCTCATACCTGATATTTCTTGCTTGAATATAGGTCAACATCTTATAAAATGTTGTGATTATTTTTTGATGTTTCTCATTTTGCTAGAAAACTACTGTTTAAAACTACTGTGGAGTGAGATTTAGAAGTTGTTGTCAAAGTATAATTGGAGCTGATTACTTAATTTCCTGTCAGTACCTCTGTGACTGAAATGGTCTGAGGGCTGCATATGTCATATGCACACATTCTGTGTCCTGCATTGATTAAAAAGGGGTGTGATACATGCCAGGTGTCTGTAAGGCAGTTCAAATGGAGAAGTAGCATAGGTGAGGGGAAATGAAAAGGTTTGCTCACCCTAATACACCATTTTGAGCGATCAGAAGGGATTCTGCCTCACAATGCTTCAGTCCTTCCTGATAAATAGGGTTATCTCAACTGCAGCTTCTGTCTTGGACCTCTGGTTTTTCAGTTTGCTTTTGTGCACCCTCATGTGACTTGGACAGCAGAAATGCCTGAGACAGAGACTCAGCTGAATGGCAGATCTGCAGTCATGTCATGTGAGTCATGGATATAGGAGGCTGCAGGTTCAGCTGTACATGGGTGCCAGAGTATTTGTACAATGGTAAATCTAATATTCCAGAGTCTTTATAATGGGTGTGTCCAGCTTTCTCCCCAACATCCTCTTGAGTCCAGCAGGAGTTTGAGCAAGGTGAATTTGGGCATTTTATCTGTCCTCTTGAGTCCCTTGAGGAAAAAGGGAAACTATTTGCTCTCTTGAAAGGAATTAAGAAGAATAAACTTGACTATTGGTCTGCTCCATAAGGGCAGGAGTGCGCAGAGAAACTTGGATATAATTGAAGCACCTGAAACTGATGCTGTCTATGAACATGTTTGCATCCAAAGCCTTGGAGACTGTCAGTCTGTATGTATCTGAATGCTGAGACTGTTCATAACAGAAACATGTTGGCAGCAATTTGTACATCCAGATAGAAGTTGATCAAAAAGATATCACTGGGCATATAAGGTACAGAGTACACCTCTTCCTGGTCTATGCTGCTACCAGATGTTACTTCACCATTACTTTCTTGAATCAACCCTGTCATCATATTTGCCCTTCTTACGTATCGTTGGAAAATCCATGTGATTACAGAACTTAAAGAACTTTAAGTTATACTGAAATAGCCATCAATTTGTTAAATAAACTTGTTAAAAACCTGTCTTTCACTCTATGGGGCAAATATAGGTCACTTTCTTAATAGGAGGTTGATAAGTTGGAGCTAAATCCCAAAGCTATTATTTTAGGACTGTCAGTGATTTTTTTTTGATTTTTTTTTTATTTTTTTTTTTGGTGAAGATTACTGTTTTGATCTTGGCTGCAAAGGGAAAATCTCTTCAAAGACAAAACTATTCTTAGATGACATGCTCTATGAAGGCTCCAAAGACTTCTGGGAGCCAAATATTGGCTGAAAGATATCTGAACATGGTGAAAGCACTGGCTAGGGTGAAATAGAGGTGGAAGAACTTGGAAAAGACACTAATCAAAGTCCACAAAATGAGAAACTGTACTCATGCCAAAAATGAATGAAGAAAAAAGCTTGTGTCTCAGTATTTTTTCTTTTTCTTTTTTCCCCCACCCCCCAGAAATAGAGGATTTGTTTCAAAATAAAATGGGTTATAAGTAAAATGGGCTATGAATAATATAAACACATTTTTATTAAATTCTTTTGTTGTAAACAAGCTATAAGGCAATCTCAAAAGGATTTATATTACATCAGTGATTGACTATCTGTACATACAACTCTTGTTAAATTAGAGCTAAGGCTATGAATGTGTATGGTTCACTAACACAATCATTAAGAAAAGCTCATGAAACTGGGAGTGCTAAGATATCTATTATTCATTCTGACTGCATTATATGGACAAGCCCATTCAGTGTGCATTGGTTTCGCAATACACTTTGTTTTCCAAGCTCATACCTCTCAATCAGTCCTGCTGTCCCCCATGGCCTGAAATCCTGCCCAAGCTTGATTGTAGTATATTGAGTGAGGCTCCTGCTGCTTACCTGCTGCTACTATAGTTGAGAAGCTCCAGTGTTGTCCGGAAATGTTTACTCATTGTGTTAGAACTCCTATAGATTGCATCTGAAAGCATAGAATGTGGGAGTTAGTGTTTTCAACAGGCAGCCTCTGTCTTAGCAACTGTATGATGCATGAAACAAGTTAATACTGTTATTTCAATTAATGTCACCAGTACTCCCCTGTGTCCATTAACCCGAAGCTCTGAATGGTGCTATGAAAAGAAGGGGTGGTCTTTCAGTGTGCAGGTCACTTGTACTGTTGCAGCACATCGAACAAGGTTTTAAGCCTTTTGTAGCCCAGAGATCTCTGCTGCTCACTGTTTTGCTTTCTCAAATAGCTGTTGACTATATGTTGTCTCTCAGATAGACTTTTTTCTTTACTGTGTTTTTTTATGTCAAAGGTAAACACCACTGTATAATTGCTATTTCATTTTCCAGATTGCATTAGGATCTGTGCCATGGGAATCCATTTAACTGTTATAGTATCGTTCGAATACACTGTAGCTTGAATTGAACACTTGGCAGATTTAGCCCGATGGACTGTGAGTCCAGACGTTATCCTTCTTCTACTCTTCACCTAATAAAATATATACCCAGTACCTTGTTACCCTGGGGATAATTTATCAGCAGCACTCAACTTCATTATAGACCCTTGCCTTACCCTGCAGAGAATGGCTGATCTGTCTGGTGAAGAGCAGTCCTGCTGTATTTAGTAGGTTTTTTAGGAATTTGTCTGGGGACCCTTTCCTCCTGGAAAATGTATATTAGGGATTGGGAGCTAGTCCTTAAGCTCTGATAAAGGCCAGATTGGTGACAGGGTGCCTACAATATCTCTCAGAACTAGAGGAGACAAGCTGGTTCAAAAAAAAAAAAAAATCAAGCAAATATTTCTGCTTTATTTCTAGGTGACTAGCAAGTTGCTGCTGTGTTCCCGAGTGACAGTTGGCACAGGAGGCACAGTTACAGTTGNATCGCTGCTGTGTTCCCGAGTGACAGCTGAGTTTAGGAACAACCTCGCACAGGAGGCACAGTTACAGTTGCCCAGTTACTGCTGTTCAGTTTCCTTCTTCTCTATAAACCCTAGTTCATTAGGAGCTGTTGGAAACTGAGATGGGGAAAAGTATGATTTCCTCACCTAGTCAAAGGACATTTGTGAAAGGTCAAAAATGTTATCAGCTATAAGATGGGCTGAAAAAATAGAGAGAGTTACATACGTACAAAGATAGGTACATATTTACTTGAAGGATCAAAAGAGAAAAGCACAAAGTATCATATACAAGATTGGCATCTAGCTCCTGGCAGCCTAGAGAAAATGCTCCCCTCTTGCCCCAGTCATGTACATGCATTTACTGACTCCTCTGTTTGTTTGGGTTGTTTGTTTGTTTGTTTAATTTTTAACTATTTTCCTCATTTATGAATAGATGGCTTTTCATTATCTGAGATTTAAAGGAAATTCTTAGCATTAACAAAGCAAGTGAAGCCTTTGGTAGCCAATCTGATTAACTGAATGACTAAATGTTTTCTTTCATGATAAGAATTATGTAAACAAAGCTACAAGTGATTAAAAATTATATTAGCATAAAGAGAGAAGAAACAAGAAATGTGGGCATTTTTTTGCAAGTTTTTCAAAGGGCGACATTTTCATGCCTATGAAATGTTACATTTTTTGAGAGAACATTACTTAACAAACATTTCTTCTTGTTTAAAGTTTTCTGTGAACTTTGTGGATTTTACTGAAATCGTGTTTATAATGCTTATGTTTTTAAAAACATGGAGAAGCAGTGACTGTATTGTATTCTAGAGACATGTAGTAATGTTAAAGACTTTTGTTTCCTAAAAGAGCTAGCAGAAGATAAAATGCAGGAAATCTAGCAGTTTTTTAGTAGAAGGGGTTTTTAATTGGAAGGAACTTCAAACAGCTGCAGTATTTCATGTGCAGCTTAGCATGGATGCATTTACATGTTACTATAATTATAGTTTTGTGGTGTATCAGTAACAGAATATCTGCTAAACAGCAATTAATATAGTTTTAAAAGTTTCATGAACTGATTCTACTTCTGTGAACCTTTTTTAACCTGAGAGGTATTCTGCAAAATTTGCAAACTCTTCAGCTTTTCTGACTTAGCTCCTTGTTAATGATCACACCACTTTATTTCAATATTGAAGACAACGTGGAAGTACTCACTGTTACCTTTTTTTCTCCTGAGAATTACCTTTCTTCTCTTGAGAATTTCTTCTATGGTTTTTAATATGAGAATATCCATTTATGATGAAAGATTTGATGTGCATCAACAATGTGGCTCATTTAAAAAACAGTGTATTAAGCCCACTGTTCATAAAACTATAGTCTTAATGCAAAGTAGCAAAAATGGCCAAGGGTTTTGCAGATTTTACAGAATACTTTTCAGCCTAGAAATAGCTTATAAAACCAGGCTCTATTCAGGAAACCCTTGAAGACATAATTAATACTGTTCAATTGTCATGCGAATGAAGAAAATCTCCTACGTACATCTGAAATATGGCCAAAATTGATATTTGAATTATGAGTCATTATTGACAGGTGACTGAGATAAGACAGATCAAGTTGTTGTTACTTTTGCTAATTTTTTTTCTGACCAGGTATATTGAATTGTTCACAGACAGCTGCAGATTTACCCCTGCGGAAACAGGAAAAAAATCCTTATCCAAACATGCCTTTGAAAAATCCCAAGTTATTTAATTTACATATTTTTAAAGGTATCTTTGGTATTATATAGAAAATTGCTTTTTTTTTCAGTGGACAAGCACAGTTCCTTTACATTTATATCACTTGCATGATCTTAGTGTCACAGTGACCTTACTCATATTAAAATCTTTAGTGTCAAAATAGTTCAATAGTCTTCTCCAATTACCCTAATTACCCAATGCCAAAACATCCTTGTAACACAGTCTAAACATATTTGAATCCAACAAATTAGCACATGTAAGGCTTTTTTCTCATATTATTCAATTAAAAATGAATTCCCCTTCCTCAGTCCAAAGAAAATCATTACACATCCCTCTCAGGGGACCAATTCCTTTCTACTTGAACCACTACAACTGCCTCTTAATATGGTAAAAAATGTAATGTAAAAGGCAAGAAGTCTACATTAGAGTGTCAGGTGCTGCAAGGACCAGGGAGTGGGAACAGTGGGAGCTCCCTGTGGGCAGGCAGAGCCTGTCCCACCCTGCAGTCAGGAGCAGAGCAGGCATGGGGGCCTGAGGCCACCCCAGCCCCAGGCATCGGGCACCTCCCTGGGTCTGGGCTGATGTTAAGGTGGTAAATATTTTGGGGTCTGGTTCTGAATAAGCAGAGCCTATGGTGAAGATGGAATGTGACACGAGCAGGGCAGAGGCCAAGCAGCAAGGTTTTACCTGTAAAGCAGGTCCCCTGGGTGGGGAAAAGCCATAGCTGGGTTGTCCCCTCTCCAGAGGTACATGGGAGCCCCTCCGCAGTCCAGGGAAGAGGAGCTGCCTATGGATTGTGCTTTCTTTCCGCTGACTCTGAGCCCAGACACCCAAACCTTTATGAAGAGCATGGTCTCAGGACCTCTACAAGGAGATCCAACATTATGTTTAAGTGCTAAAATTCAGAATACATCCTGAAAAACATCTTTATAATCTGTGAAGTGATACTTCCGACAAAAAATCCTAGCAACCAGATTTTTGATCTGGCAAGGGTTATGGCACAGGCCAAGTTTTTGTTTCCAGTTTTACTAAACATGAACTGTGTTGGTTGGTGGCTGCATAAGAGCCCCAGTAAACAACCTCTGCATTCTAGTTGATATTGTGTGGTGTTGTCCTTTGTGTAGTATAGCTTATACAGCTTTAAATTGCTATGAAATACACAGGCAATAGAGATAATTAACCTCTAATTTGATCATATATGCTATGATGAAGTTGCTTTGCTATTTGGGGATGAAGACTTTTCCCTTGGAGAAGGAGAATTAAAGAAAGAAGCTAGCCCAATACAAAACCTAGGGGTCTAATTATCCCCTAAGTCATGAAAAGACTGAAGGGAGAAGCTGGGGAAAACTACAGAAAAATGCAGCTCTCTGTATAGAGTACTGTTTCAGACAGACTGTGGAAGCAGTGTGTGTCCTGCAGTCTTATAGCTAATCACTATGTCTAGGGAACACTAGGCTTTGTAGGTTCCCACATCATATTGACTATTTTTTGCAAGACAGCAGTAACCAGACTGCTGGCAACTCATGTTAATACATCTGACATGACAGCCAGCATGTAAATGAAGTTCCCCCATCCACAATCTCCTCGGGTGTGAGGAGCTAGCTATCACAAGAAATGAATAAATTATTTTCCACGTTGCTTTCCCTACTTTCCACGCTATATAAACTGAGAAGTGCAAGTGAATCTTGTGGGAGCATGGGTAGGCTGCCAGAGACAGAAGCTGCAGAGGGACACATCTTTGTCTATGTGCATGCCTGTGTACATGTGTACAAGTGAAGGAAGCAGGATGGGTGTTTTATAACTATTTCTCCACTGCACAACTAAGTATTGATCAAACATTCGTGATTGTAAGAGACCACTTAGCTCATTGTAACTGTTGTCATGGAACAATGCCCAAGCTACTATGGCTTTCAGAGCCATGCAACATTGAGTAAACATAACATACCCACTTACATCAACACTAATGTGGCAGTACATTTCTCCACCAGGCAGTACAGGGATGCCATAGATTACCACGCTTGTAACTGGCAGACAAATTTGTCTGACTGTTTTCAAATTTCAGAAGACTAAACCGAATAAACAAGTTGCAGGTAACTAACAGACATGTGGTTTGCCTTCAAATGTTCAGACCAGAAATGCCTTAGTGAAATCAGTTTCTATTATATTACGAGGTCTGGTCAAAAATAGCTTTGGACCACAAGAACTGATCTCATGTTGACAAAAGATCAAATTTCATTCCTTGCGTTTGCAGTTATGAAACTAAAGGCACTTGCCAGCATCAGCTTTTCTGAGACAACAAGAAAACTCTGAAAAACATTTTCTCCTTATTGAAGAAAGAAAAAAAAGAAAGAAGTCTTCATTTCTCATTTTCTTCTCATTTCTTACAGAAATTATATTTTTACTTTATTGTATCAGGATTTTTTTCTGAACTTTGGGACAGACCTATAGTGTGAAAGCACTTGCAAAGTAATTTATTTTACTATTATATCTGATCATAAGGGTGGACACTAAACCAAAGTCAGTTACAGGATTTGGAGACGATTTTCCATTCATATTTAATATCTTTGGGCAACTTGAATGAATAAAATAATAGGAAGAATTTTACAATCTTACCGTTTTCTTGGAAATTTTAATTGCTAACTGTTTAGTTTTGGGGCAAAAGGCTTGTCTGACTTCTTTGGATGTCTTTATTCAGGATAGGCATTAGCTCATGAAATGGTTCAAGTTTCATACAGGAACTACTTATTAAGAGTGTATATGAGGGGAAAAATTGCATCAGTAAGTCCTGTCTGCCATCACAATAAATGTGTTAGCTTTGAGTAATCTATCCAGTTACTCACTGAGATTCTCTTTAAGTAGTGGAGATTTTGTCACCTCATTGCAATAGTTTTGTTTTTTAACATAATGTAGTTAGAGGTATATATTTTATCAACATAAACTTCAGGGTAGCGCATCAAATGGAGTGATGATATGGATTTAATGAGGGAAAGGAGGAATAAAACCTATTTTGCACCAGTTCTATTTAATGGAGGTGTGTTGCAGCTGGACATTTAACTAGCCCTCTCCCTGGTCATTTTATAGCTGGTGGTGTCAGGGAATCTGATATGTTAGATTATGAAGGGTCTGAGTGACCTGTTGGTGGAGCTGAGCTGTAGGACAAGGTCTAGACTATCAATGCCGGTTTGCCTAAATACTCTGTGGGGTATTGGCTCTCAGCTTGTGTTTTTCACAGTGCTGCTGCTGGCAGAACAGACTGGGATTTCTCAGGTAGACTTTTAATGAGTTTTTTCTCTATGACTGGCAGCTTACTTCTAAGCTGGGTAGCTTTTTATGGTGCCAACAACAGTGTGTAATGCTTGTTACCTAAACCACCAAGGCGATGTTAGATATGTTCGGGTCTGATATGTTTAGATATGTAAGTGTTTGGGCTAGAAACGAAATCTGGTAGAGAGACAATCCCTAATGAGGGCTCTTCTTGAGGTGACTTCAAAATAATTCTTTGCCTAATGGGAAAGGAGCATGAGCTCTCCCTTTGCTCACCAGAGCTGAAAGCTGCCTGGGTACTGCAGCTCTGAATAGGGGTAGTTTCTATTCCTTCCATACTTATTATGCCTCTTGTAGGTGTGGTTTATAGTCTGTTGCACAACACTAACAAACCGTAATTTAGGAAACAGTTTAATTCGTCAGCTTGAGGTACAACAGGGAGGGAGACCTGAGGGTCAAAACAGGCTTTGTGTTTTTATACTGCAGGAGCCTTGAAAATTTAAGTTAATATCCCGTCTAAGAATTAAACTCTTCTCATGATGCCAGCCAGTGTCTTTCAGTCCCCTTACTGTGCAGCGGTCTCCCTGAGGAGAATGTCCATTTTGGTAGGCTCAGTCTCTTTGCTGCTGTTACTACACAAGCACTGAGTAGCTATCTGAGCAGTGACATCCCAGAGCGAGCAGCTCACTTTGCAGTACCACTGAAGTAGCCTCCAAGCCCAGTCCAGTTCACATCTAGTGTCTGCAGAACAAGGATCTCTGGGTCTATTTGTGAGATAGGACTCTCAAATATGAGATTGTGAACTGTGAACCTCCTATAAGTGCGGCTGGGGGGGTGGTTTGTGTACCCCTTTTATGGCAGCAGTGGTGTCAAGGATCCTGGTAAACTGTGTTGATCTGTTTTAACCTGGTGGAGGGACCTGTTGAAATCCTTTGTGTGGGACATGGAGGAGATGCGAATTAATTGGAAAGAAGAATTGAGAAACATCCCATCTTCCCAGGCACTTCCAAACTAAGTGCTTCTGTCAAGCTGTTTCAGCCTAGAGGCAGCAGAAACCTGTAGCTGTTTGGTAGGAACAACTGAGTGTTTCTCAAGAGGAAACTGAAATTCTTCAACCTTGACTTTTTGGTTTGAATTATTCTGAAGGTAAAGCTCTGCTGCCCATGGGGCACTGTTCCCCTCAGGGGAACAGTGGGTGGGAGAAGAGGATTTATTAGGCAGGTTGTGTCACCCAATTTGAGCAACCACCAGGAAAATCAGTGGTGGTGAACTCTTATATGAACTGAATTTTAGGTTGAATTTGATGCCAGCTAGCATGCCGTAACATAAGCGTGGTGGTCAGAGGTTTGTGCCTGCTCTCAGAAAAAGTAATTTTCCTGCACTAGCACTGTGTGTGATTCATTCCACAAGTTCATGGTTGGAGAACTAAATGTCACCCCCATTTCTGGGGATGGTGGGAAGGGGAACATGTGAAGAATGTTGAAAAGTTGTTCTCTAAACCACATAAGAGAAACAGTGGAAAAAGGAAGAGTTACTTCTCAAGCTATTATATACCCTGTGTATGTTTCTGTGAGTTCACTCAAAATTGCTGTGGACACAGTGCCAATATTCTTAACTTATACTACTGTATAAGTTACATAAGTTACATAGCCTTTGTTACTTACTGCAGAACCCTGTGTCAGTGAATTTGCAGCACATCTCCCTAAAGGAACTCTGGGGAATTCTGCTGAATGCCAGCCCCATACACCCTCAAGCCTTCCACCTTTTATTTTACTGTTGTAATAAAAGCTATTGAATATGTACATTAGATAGCACTAGGAAAACTTTTTCCTTATTATAGCAATGAATCCTTATTCAAATGGAAGTTGTTGCACAGCTGCAACTTGGAAGAGTTTGACCTGTAGTATTTACAAAGGGGAATTTACAGTGATGGATCAGTGACATCTGCTACTTATTTTGTCTTCTGTGAGATGCTACTGTGTTTAGTGATGATAAACAGCATTCCTCAGTGACTCTTGATGTGCCCATATTATTCAGCTAGTAATAATTAAGCACCTTAGAAGATCCTGTATGAAATGCTGGCTTTAACTATAAGATAAAATTTACAATATTCTAAGGTGTCTGCAGACGAAGCCCTCACCTTTCCCAAAAGGAAAAGACAGAACAGTTTCCAATCTGTGCTCACTTTAGGACTGGGAGAATAAACCCTACTGAAGATTGTGTTACAAAGGGGTCCTTGCAAGAGTTCATCAGCTGCATTTTTTTTTTCTCACATCCAACTGGCTCCTGAAACAGCCATCTTACCTATTTGAGAAGAAAAGTACTGTAGTTAGCAACACTTTACCGACTCCTGTAAACTGGATTGAGTTAACTATCTTTAACTAGTTAACTATCTTAGTTATCTTTAGAGAAACCTAAGATTGTAACTTTTCTATTTAATAGAATCTAAAAGGGATAAAACACAGGATAAATTAATAAATTGTTTCTTAGTCTGCTAGGAAAATTCTTGAAGCTAAATATTTTCTCCATAGAATCTATTACCTGCCCTATAACACACCAACTGAAATGTTGTAATAGCATTTAAGCAATTTTCAGTTTTCCTGGGTAGGCTTACAATTAATGAAAATTCCAGGTGCTGCCTGGATCTTAGAAATAGCAAAATGCAAAATAAAGGCAAAGAGGATTTTATTATGAGTTGTTAGAAGTTCAGCCAAACGTATATGGGGATGCCTTTCTGTGCTGAATCTATGGTTCAGAGAAGGTTTCAATCTCGGAGTGAAATGACACATAATTCATTGCCTTCAGGTCCGGTTTTCTGCAGGTGTACTGTGTGTTGTTAGTGCTTTTCCCTTTTAAATACAACAAGTAGCTACTGGCTGGGCCCAAAAACCTTGGACACTTATTTACCTAGCAACTTTCAGGTCCTGGTCTTGTAAGGAAGTGTTCTCAGGTTATCATGCTGAAAAAGGGATGTTTGTTTAACTTTTGTTTGTCCCAATTAATATGGTCCATAAATGTACTGATCAATCTAGCTAATGATTTACTCTTTAGGGAGTCAAATGAGTTTAAAACATAAATTACAAATCTGTTTAACTGCAACCTGTAGATAGGTAAATTTCTATTGAGACAATATGTGTGGGGAGGGTTATCAACTTATTAGAGGAAAATAATAATTAGAGGAAAAAATGCTCTGGACCCAAGCATTTTAAGTACTGCTAATCTAAATTGTGTAACTTGCAAGAAAAAGACATAGCTGTATACGCTGATGTTTGCAGTAACTTCTTACAGAGTCCAAAAACCAAAGACAAGATGAAATTAGTCAGTTACTTGGAAAAATAATTTAAAGTGTATTAAAACATTTCACTTGCACAAGTTATCTTGTCTATTGATAAATAACCAAAAAATATTTAGGTAGAGTTGGGTCTTCCAAGTATAACAGGTAGCTGTGGTCTATAAAACTCTTGTCCACTCACATGGGTAACACACATGGACTATTCCCCTTCTCAGTTGTGTTTTTGCAGATGGTACAATGGCAGTTCTGGAAAAATTGTTTTGTACTCCTCAGACACAGATGTAACTGGGACTCCATTTCCCTGGTCCTCTGAGCCACAATAAAAGACCACAGAAATTTTCATTCAATTCAATTTTCATTCAAGAATTTTCATTCAAGTTACTGTTAGTGTGTGAATTTGTCACTACAGCTTTATTCACACAAAAACAGTTAAATCTCCTGTGTCAGAGAGAAGTATGCTTGCAGACATGCTTGGGCTTTCGTAGTGAATGCTTGTTAACCTTAAATGGTGAAAGAAATTTTCAAGCAGCCAGAGATCAAAAAACTCAAAATCAACTACTTCCAGAAGCCTGTATTTTGTCTGTGTATATTCTCTTAAGACATAACTGGGCTGACAAAGGGACAGCTGGGTTGACAGAGGATCACCTGGTATTTTTGGAAACAGTTGACATTTTCCCAATTATTTCAGTATTGACCTGAAGATTTTAATTAAGCTGTAAGTGTCACTTGCAGCTGTGAATCAAATATAGGTGAATTTTCCCACTCCTGTCTAAAAACAAGTTGGAATAAAAATTCCTTTCTGCTTTCTAGCTACGAGATTGAAGAAAGATACTAATAATTCTGTTTACTGAACTTCACCTACTCTTTGGGTAAAACAATAACTCTCCTCCTACTTTATGTTCTTTAGTGGGACTGAATCCCAGCATACTAAGTCACTGAATAATATAATTTGTTTCTATAGATCTGACTTTGTATGTTATTCTTGTATTTAATGTAAGAATCACAGCATGACCAGTAGTAAGGCAAATTTGTCATGCACTACATTGGCAATGTGACCGTGACTCAGATACCCCTTAACTGAAATAGTTTTATTTCCAAATCTTTCCAGGATCAGAGTTTTTCTGAGATACTCAAAAAAGTGGTTATAGTGGGGCTTTGGTAACTTTCCTTTGATGAATGGTGTCACTATTGATGTGGAGACTCAAGAAACATATTTCTCTTCACCCGCTTAATGCTTTGTGCTTAGATGACTGTAAGAGGTATATCACTACTTGTTTTTAACCAAAATACATAGTTTTGTCATATATGATTGTTCAGGTAGGGCTGACAAAATCAGCTCATGTTCTTGTAAGTGATGCTGTTTTTCTGGATGACATATGGCTAGGGATCTGCTTTCAAGGTTGCTGTTGTACGCCCAGACACTTGTTCCTTTTGTTACCTAAGCAAAATCTATGGAAATGTGAAAGAAGCTGAGTGGGAGCAAGTAGGCAGGATATTTTGACACTGGGAAAAGATAAAATACTAATTAGTTGTGAAAAAGTTGTGTTGAGAATAAGGTTGGCATCCAGTAACAGTAAGTACTAACATCTGGTGTAGAACTTCAGTTTTGGATTTTTATTCTTCAGTACTGCCTCCTAAAGAAGAGATTCTGAAGCTGTCTGACTACAATACTTTGAAAACTTCAAATTAGTGGGTTGTCATAGCTCAGAGTGAAAGGGAAAATGAAGGCTTATTCTGCATAGTCCCAATATTTCTGAATTGTCAACTTGGTTGGCAGCATATACCACCTCTGAGAGAAAACATCTGTAGTTGGAGTCAGTAGACCTTTAACTTAATTTGAAAGTACTTTCTCAAACTTGAAATTACTGGCCTAGACTCTAGGAAAGAAACCTTTTTCCCACAACTGACTGCATAGTTAACATATTTTGGCTTGAATACTGATTCTCAAGAGTGGGAAGATGATTTAATTTTATTACTGGGTTAATTACTTCTTATACAACCATTTTCAGTATACACATTTAAAAAATGAACACTTCCAAATTCACAAAAAATTAGGCTATTAGGGTAGTAAGTATTAAGCACGAACATATAAATGGGCCACTCCTGTTCTCATTTACACTGAAGAGTATGTAAATCCATCTGATAAATAAGATTCAGCTTTTAAAAATAAAAGTAGTTTGTGTTTTCAATTTTCCAGCTTCAGCTTCAAGTTATTGGTTCTTTGCTGTAAGTTAAGGCAGATCTCTTGAATAAGAAAGGTAATTTTTTTGTTTATTACTTTCTATAAAGTTTTCTTGCCTTGCAAATATTTTCAGAATAGGTAGGTTCTGCCTTCTAATATGTAAGCATTCAATGACTTTTCTTATGGAAGGAAATGGGATGGCTTCTGCTAATGACATTAAAAAGAGTTCAGTACCCACCCTCCACTCCCCACTCCCCCTCAAATATTTGAGCAAGAAAACATCTGAAGTTGATGGATGATCTTCATATAAAGAGAGTTATAACTTTAAGCAAAAACTGGTTTTGGAACCATATCACATTTTTTCATGCTGGAAATTGTTGGGTTGTCTCATAAGTGTCCCTACAGCTTAACTTGGAGCGAGTTCTTCTAATAATCAGGTGTTTGTTGATACAGCAAATTAATGTTCACATCTGAGTTATGGTCAATGGAATTTATAATTTCAATGGAACATCAAGTTGGCACTTGCCTGTTAACATGATTATTTTCCATGCTTCTGTTTTAGACCAGTACTCATTACTGTTCATGTTCCACAACTTAATTTACCAGTTACCACAAAGTCTTTAAAATCCAAAGTAGGTGCCGATGTATTTGGCGTGATATATTAGTTAAAATTACAGCAAATTATGAATTGCTACAATTTATATAGACAAGAGTCTGAATCAAAATCTTGGATCTAAAACACACCAAAATTGAGGAGGATTTGGATTTAGTTCTAAACTCTGTGGTTTGGGTTTTTCTTTAATCACATGGTGTTATGAACATCTATTTCATGTTTCTAAACTCTCCCAGCTGTGTAGAGTATTTCCTTGAGCGCATCGGACTTATTTTTGCACAGATGTAAATCAGGAGTAACTTTGCTAAAGTCAGTGAAACTGGTGCCAGTAGATGATGTGTAAGGAAAGCTGTGTGCCATCTGTATGATGTGTCTCTATGCTACTAATATAGAAATTACAGGTATTTATTGCATCAACTTTGGGAAGAAACTATGTGCAAGTCTTTGCATGTGCAAGAGCATGATGCAGATGTGCTAGCAAACACAAAACACAAATGGGTTGGAATGGCAGGTCTCTACAATGCACATAAGACTTTTTTTTTCAGGTAGTGCTCAGTGCCATTGCTGCATCCTCTTTACTGTTTTTCTCCCGCCTCACTGGTTTCTTCCAGGCTCCGCTACAATCAATGCATTCTCTTCACACGTTTTATAGTCATGTCCTGCTGCATCCTGTCAGGTCACTGGATTTGCCATTGTGCTGTTTGCCTCTCATCTTTGAGGCTATCGCTCATCAGCTATTTGGAACCAACATTATACAAGCATTCGAGGTAAAGAGAATATAAGAGCTGGATCAAGTCTTGATTTCCACTCCAGCTTTCCCTATTGAATTACATAAAGGTTTCAACTGAACTTGAGCTGTAAAGAAACCCAAGCTTTTCTTTAGGTTGGACAGAGCTTGCAAAAGTCCTGTGTTTTTGTGTCTGTCATTCCCCATCCCTCCATCTTCATTATTCTTGCATGCATATCCAGTTTCGGATTAAACTGTGGCTGTTCATGTGGTATTTTTTGTCCTGGCCAGAGACAGGAACTCAGGGAAGCATTGGTGAAAAATCCTCTTATTGAGTTTTCCCTTGTAGTTTTCCAGACTTGCTGAATGTAATATTTGTTTTTAGATTCATACTGGATGAAAATAAATTACCATTCCTTTACCTGTAGCTTTATTTAGATGCAATTGCTATTTTTCTGTTTCATCGAAGGGGGGGACTTGACTTACCTGTGCTAGGGAAAGTTGTCTGACTTATATCATATTATGCCAGCAAGGAGAAGCTGCCTTACAGATTTTTATTTTCCAAAGATGACATGTGGTCTCTCCACAGCTGCAATCCCCCTGGAGGAAGATGGTCAGACTTCTCATAGGAGGCTGTTCATTCTTACCTCTTCTAGCCAAGAACAATATAAACCAGGGTCAATCAAGGGTAAGATCCATGCAGTTACCAGTTCAGTAACGCTTAGCATGAAAATATAATCCACTAAGGGACCAAGAGAGAAAACAGTGAGTTCCATAAAATGTCACATTGCATATTCTATCAGATAGAAGAAACTGGTACTTCAGGCAAGTAATAAAAAAGAGTCCAGGAAGTTAATTAGATCTACAAGCTCTTCTTCAGCAAAGTACTGGGTCTTGGCTAAGGAACATACAAATCCTGACACTTTTTTTTAAGTTGCCACTCAAGTTTGTAACTTTGAGGCAGGCCAAAGATGAACAATAATAGACTGCCTCCCCTTGAGAACAGCAGTATTTCAAAGCTTGCAAACAGTGTGAATCCTTGAATGAACAGTGGGGATCTTATTTTTGTGTGCAAAAATACATGACTAGGTAAAGCCTTTTGAGAACATAGGCAAGTTTTGTAACAGTTGTTGGTTGTTCTTTCAACCTCTTAAAAGCAGCTCAAACATATATCATAGAAAAACTCTTAGCACTAGTTTTTTGATATCCACAACATCATAAATGATTTATCAGAGGTGGATTGGCACCACAATATAAGAAAGATATAAAGGTTTTAGAAAGTGTCCAAAGGAGGACTGTGAAGATGAAGGGCCTAGAGGGAAGCCATACAAGGAGCAGCTGAAAACACTTGGTCTTTTCAGCCTGGAGAAGAGGTGATTTGAGGAGAAACCTCATAATGGTCACAACTTCCTCAGGAGGGGAAGAAGAGGGACAGGCACTGACCTCTTATCTGTGGTGACCAGTGACAGAACCCGAGGGAATGGCCTGAAGTTGTGTCAGGGAGCCTTAGGTTGGATATTTGAAAAAGGTTCTTCACCCAGAGGGTGGATGGGACAGGCTTCCCAGGGAAGTGGTCACAGCATCAAGCCTGCTAAGTTATAGAAGAGTTTGGACAATACTCTCAGACACATGCTGTGACTCTTGGGGATAGTCCTGTACAGGGCGAGGAGCTGGACTTGATGATCCTTGTGTGTTTCTTCCAACTCAGGACATTCTAGGATTCTATGATATTCAAGCTGATAATCCGTTTAAGCTGTGCCAGAACACAACTTCATATAAATGTTCATCTTACACATTACATGTAAACAAAAGGAGACGAGAACTAGGAAAAACTCAAGGGTAAAAGTCAGCCTACATGGTGATTAGGGAAACCTGTACAACTCCAAAAGTTTAAAGCTGGACAACTTTACAGTTAGAGAACAGTATATATTCTACTGACAACTGAGGCAGTCCAAGTTAAGGCTTAAAGATATAATCTTCATTGCTGATAATCAAGTTTTTCCCAGACTTACTACTCGCTCTACTGGAATTTTATATATGCTTAACAGTAGATAACTTTTGGACTCCATCTCCTTTCTATTGTCTGCACCAGGTCAATGGGAGTTCAAGATTCATCTTAAAACCTGAAATTTGTCTGTATTGCTTCTGCATGAATTGTTAAATATGGTCTTAAAATTTACTGGTTAAATTTATTCATACAATTTTTCTATTTTTAAATGGTTTCTGTCACTTCCAGTGCTTCTCTTAATATTTTTTTTTGTATGATATTACTATTGCCAAAGAACAAGATCTTCATTGGATTCTTGGTCAGGGTTATGTCAGCTGTGCTGAGAGATCTTGGAGTATCTCTTGATTGACATGATTTTTAAACTTAGAAATAGGAAGAAGAAAGAAGAATGTTTAGTAATGGGAAGTAACAATTTATGAAGCTGTGTATGCAACACATCCTACCATATGAAAAAACACTGCGTTTGTCTATTGCTTTTTTGGGTGTTCTGAGCACAAGAAAACATCATATTATGTTTCGCTTCCATCTGTACAAGGCTATTACGTTTTTGAGCTAGGGAGAAAGGAATTTTATGATAACTGGAACATACTCTTTGGATCTGCCTTTTCTGAAAGGCTCAGATTGGAATATTGTTGCAAGAAACAAAGCTTTGACTGGACTGACTTAAGCAATAAAAGTAAACTGTTCTTTATCATATTAATTACAGTTGACTCATGTCATTTCACCTCCCAAAACCAACGATGGTTGGTCAAGATTATATCCAAGCCAGTCATAAGTTACCAATGAATCAGTAACAGAATATTTTGGGCTGGTATACAAAAACATGTCTTGCTCCATATTTAGTTAGCTTGGATTCTCTTGTGGTTCAACAATATTTTACAGAAACAAAACATTTTCAACTCCAAGCAGATTCCAGTTTTCTTAATAAAACTTTTAGTGCAAGGAGGGCAAAGAATTTAGTCAATTTACAGCTTCATTCCTCTAAGAGCAGCTAACAGACTGTGTCAAGACTTCCCACTGTCATTTATTTTGATTATCTAATAGCTGTTGTGATATTAAAAGCAAGATGTGCAGCAGATGAATCATGATATCAGCTCCTTGTCATGTTAATCGTCTCTGCTTTTCCAACTGTGAGAAAAAGAGATTGAGGTGTTCAGATGTGGAAACCTTGTCAAGAAACATATCCTTGTTGGTTGGAGTACTTTCTCTTTTTCTCAGGTAAATTTGCAATTTGGTTGAAATATTGCTGTGGAGAAACATTATGGTACAGCTTTAAAAAAATTATTGGTAAGGAAAAATATTTAGAAAAAACCTTGAAAAATACACCTCTGCCTTAACAGTGTTGGTTTGCTGTAGAAATGTTAATGTATCATATCTATTCTGTGTTTTCATGGATATATCAACAATGATGTCATTGCTTCTGTATGTTTGACAGCTACATAAAGAAGTATCTGGAAACTGAAGTGCTTCTAAAGCTAAAAACCCCATAACTAAATAAAACACTATGCTAAACTGCTTAAATTTCTAAACACAGAAAATACAAGTAATCAATGTTTAACAATAAATAAGCCCAAGAGAACTAAAGTCAAGTCTGTGGCCTCATTTAGAGCCTGATCTTTTGACTTTTGCTCTTATTTAATGTTTTGCTCTTATTACACTTATCATTCATGGTTTAGGAAATGCTTTACGAAGTCTATGTTTCAGTCAGTTCATTGCAGGTAGAAGGAGTGGAGTCCTGCCTGCAAATATTACCTTCATTTTTAGGAAGACATGGCTATTTTAAAAAGGAACATTTTAGTTATGTATCTCTTACAACTAAATGTATTATTGTTCTCCTCTACTGTACTAGGCTCAGGAGTGGAGAACTGTGTGAGAACCTTGAATTCAGGACTTTCTCCAAAAGAGCTAAAAAACCAATCAGTACCAACTGTCGAGAGATCTAATAGTGTGCCGAGTCAAGACAGCTCAGCCCATGCTTTTTTCCTTGCAACATCATTCTAGATTGCATTAAAAATGACCTTCAGTGAAGATTGTTTTTTAATGAAAACAAAGAAGGTTATAATTTAGTTTACAAAACATCCTCAAATGTTTTTAACAGGAAAATCCACATGCCAGTTTTGAAGGATTCATACCGTTTCTCTTGCTGGGTTCTTGCTTTGTTAATGAACTGGGCCTATTTCAGCCATGACTAAATCTTGTGCAAGGAAAGAACATTTGGAAGGATGACACATGTGGTTAAAAAAACAGGAATGAGTTTCTGCAGTCCTGTGTTTAATTCCCAGCATTGCCACAGACTTCCTCTATGACTTTGAAAAAGCCACCACATCTCTGTGACTAAATTCACTGTCTGTAAACTGATGCTAGTACAATTTCTCTCCTTTAATGGCAAGTTGTGAGGAGAACATATATTTGGGTATCAACTGCAGCTGCAGAGGACTTAGATTTTTAACTTTCTTAAACATGTGAATCCAAAAGAATTATTTAAAGGTGTAGCCAATTTCTATGGGTTGTTTTGATAATGGGAAAATGCCACATAGTTTTTGGAGTTGTTTGTATCATCAGTCTTTGGTACTTTCGCGCCACTTCCTGTCAGACAGCTTCACAGCACAACATACTTTCCTACCTGTGAACCTGAGTCCTAGCCAGTGATAATAAACCTATGACAGATGTGTCAGAGTCAGCTAATAATGCTGCTCTGTGTAGATTGCAGTGGTGATGAATCTCAGGGAACTTTAATTAACAGAGGCCTGGCCCTCAGGTGCTGTAAGAGGTGACTAGGGATACAAGCCCTAGTGGATGGCATCCAGCAGGTCAAGTGATAGACTGTGCATTGACAGAAGGATAACTTAGTCCAGATATCAAAGGCAATCTGTTTTAGATCTCATACAGGACAAATTGTTTATGTCCTCAAGCCTACATTTTAAAGAGAAGAAGGCCTCTCCAGTAGTAAATATGGACACACTGAATTCACATAAAACTTTTGCTCTTCTGTTTTCTGAACAGTTAAACAGTGATTTATATTTGCCAAGGTGTCTGAAAAATACCCTTGTTTATATAGTCCAAGCCATATTCATGGCTGAATATATTTGCACTGACATTTGTCATACTTACCCGGATTGTTTTTTAATGTGGTCAAGAGCTGTCCACAGAGAGCATCAGTAGACTGTGGTGAGCAGTTTGTAATTCTCTTTAGGTTGCGGGCCAGGCCTACAAAGAGGGATGGGGAATGACAATTGCCCTTAATCCAGTCACCTAATGTTCTTTTTCCTCAGGCAACAACACAAAGGGAGGTAAAAATGCATCTGCTGTGGCATATATTCTTCCTCTCTGTGAGGCAGTAGACAGGGAGCAAAGATTAAACTTTTTTTTAAAATAGCTTTGGTATTTCTTTTCTTCCTCCCATGTCAATGAAATTTGGGCAAAATTAGCCATCTGACTTCTGGCTTTCCAGGCCACTAAACACAACAGAGAAACTAAGCTGTGGCTGTGGTTGCTCTGTTCGACCTCACAAGCACCAAGAGACACAATAAGATTTGCGTAACCCAAGTCCCACACTCCAAGAAAGGCAACAACTTGTAACACAGGAGGAAAAGGTGGTGGGATGGTTGGTGGGATGGCTCTGCCTGTTAGAAGGGGATGGGCTCTGTTACATATTCTTCCAAATGCTATAATCCATGTAAAACCATATCAGGCAGCTATTTTCCATAGTGAAATGGGAAAATAGTTCATAGGTTCCACCCCTGTCTGTATTTTGTTGGTCAATTCCACAATATCTGTAACCTGGAGTAATTATAGGCTTCTAACAAAAATACTCTGAGAGGAGAAGATTCTCTGATTTTTCTAGTATGACTAGAAACCACAAATATAAAATATTGTATAAGAGGTTTCATACTGTAGAAGTCTTCACTCTTGGTCTGTAGAAATATAATGTTTATATAAGTTCTTGGTAAGAGCTGGAACTTACTGGGCCTTAATTCTTCCATTTTGTGCAGTGAGAGAAAAAAAATCATTAAAATGAAATACCTGTTCTTCGGAGATCTGGGTTTTTTTATCTGTTGTATTTTCAAAGTTCAAAGTACTTAAAAGCATTTTCTTATCACTAATATAAAGTGTCTAGGCTTTCTTAAGTGTGTAAAAATTAATTCTGATTGCATCTCATTTAAAAAAAATAAAAACATCTCAACAAAATCTGCCATATAGATGATTTTTATTATAAAAAGATCTCAAATGAATCTTATAATCTTTTTCTATGTGTTCTCAGCTCCACTATGTTTAAAAACAGAATTTTATTTTTACTTCTGAAGAGCACTAGTCTCTTCTATTGTTGATTCTTCACCTACAATAGTATATGTGACTGTCATTAGAGCCTCTTTGGGGATTTTTTTGATACTGCACCAACTGTTGCGGGGTCTTCGCTCACTGAACTCAAATAAAACCTCTGCAAATTCTCCTCCATTGGATTTATCATCCCTAAGAATTTCTTATGCTATCCAGAAATGTCACATATGCAGATCCACAGTGGAAAGGGATTAATGGATTGTACTGCTAGTACAAGGATTCTTTTGCATTCCCTTGGATTGCTGGGTAATCATTTAGGACACATTTAAAAGCCAGCTGGTGTGGAAGGCAAAGAACAGTAAGGAACATGTGTTCAGCTACAAAGAAAGCAGAGGCCACTTAAAATGTGACACAAAACTTGGAAAAATTCTGTTTTATTCCTGTAAATTGTCTGGTTTGGATCATGGTTTATTGACCCCTTCTATCCACTACTAGATAAACACAGAATTTTTTTTTCAGATTCAAGGGTTTTTTGTTTTGAAAAAGTCCTCATTATAATTAGAATTAAATGGCTTCCTAATGGCTTTTTTCCTTGGAAAACAATGGTTTAAATTAAAGGAAAACTGGTTTTGCTCAACATACAAACAAACATACAAGAGTTCCATAAAACCCCAAAGCTGGGAGGAAATAGGACTACCAGTGGTTTGAGAAAACCACTTACAGGTTCTTATATCCCTATGGAAAGTGTTTTTTTCTCATTAGACTGGTTTGTTAAACCCTTATATATTCCAAATATGTACTATTTAAATTTTGCTTTTAGCATGATTCCTCCTTTTAAAGATGGCAGTATTTAAACCTAGCAACACGTTGTTTTAAGATCAGCAATTTCACAAGAGCAAAATCTGCCTCCCAGACTCAGCTGCCTGCTTTCTTTCCGAGATACTTTGTTCTGAAGGAGCTGATGGCAGTGATAAATGTAAGAGAGTTAGAGCTCTGCAGTTATTGTCAGCAAGTTAGCTTTATGGCTTGGGGATTAGACCTTTGATGTCTTATCGAGTTTCTGCACTGCGTGAATCAGTTGCTTACTTGATTTAAATTCTAAAAAGAAATACTCTGTTGTGATATTGTCTCATACTGTGTCTTCGTCATTTGAGATGCCCTCTGTGTTCTTTAGTTCCCTAGGAAGGGAAGGCAACAAGCCATATGGAGGGTGGCCAGTTGCCTGCTGATCATGATAGGCATTAAATAGAGTTGCATAGAAACTCAGATATAGAAAAGCCCTGTTTAGCTGAGCCTTTCTGTCCCCCACAAAGGGAGATTGTACCCTAGAAGTCTGCAACACAATGTCCAATACTGTTTAACTTTAGCTTTTGAGGGGGTCCCCCTATTCCTTTAATAAACTATTTCCTTTTCCTTAAGGTAAGTGGTTCTTATGAAGTTTTCTTTTTGACATCCCCCAGTGTAAATGCGGCTGGACTGGTGTGGAGACTGGTAGCTGCTTCAGCAGGTGGTGGTGGGAGATCAGAGGTGAGCTGGAAAGGAGGTCCCCCTTTCACGATTCCAGGAATAGGAATTTTACCCTGGAGATGACTGTTTCAGACCATCTAGAAGCTCATTTACAGGGTTTTGCATGTCCTATGTGCTGGATGAGGAGGTTTCTGACCTTTGTTACAGAAGTTCAACCCAATGCTTCTTGTTTTGAGTTATAGATCATTGCCTTTAGTTTTATTGTTTTAAGCTACCTCAGACACTTTAAAGGGTATGTGCTGATATCTTTTAATCTTAAAATAAACCCCTCAAATATAGAAATGTTGATCTGATTTAGATTTTATTTGTATTTTAAAATAGCTTTTCAGCCTTTTGGAAGCCAAAGTGTTTTTCAAATAATCAGTCTTTGAACTACATTAAAAAGTAAAACGTGTCTATTTTCCCAAATTGTTGCTGAGCTTATAAAAGACACCAACCAGAAAGACTAGCTGTGTTTGAGGAAACTGGCTAACAGGATAGTTGTGTCAGTCCACTTGTATTCTGAAAGCTGGGTCAGTACTTTTGAAAAGCTTAAGTAAACTAGAGGAGAATTCAATACATAGACAATGCATCCCACTGTTTCTCTGTTTATTTTCTCCCTGTCTGACTTCTGGCAACTGAGAAGAAACTCTATAAATGACAGCAACACTCCGAAGAAAAGATTTTGAATAACAATACCACAAGAATGAAGGGCATAAAGTTACCAGTTACTTGGGAAAAATGCAGAACACTGGACTCATGACACACTTAGCAACTAGTGGATTGCTGTATATGCATAGCTTCAGATTAGAAACCCTTTCAATTTGAGTTTCAATTTAAATTTATGCTAGTTTGCCTTGTCTCTGGTAACCAAAGGTGTGTATATCTGTAGGTGTTTGACTCTGCTGAACCACTGTACTTTGCTGGTAATACTCCAAAACCAAGAGAAGTAATGTCACTGGACATTGACAAAGTAAAATGGCTGAGATGTGTCTAGTTAACTGTGGTGCACACATGCAAAGGATAAGACCTTGTTGCTTTTAGCACTGTACTAAGACTCTCCTGTTTTCCACTCCAATCTACAGTTCAATTTTCAGGCAATGCGTACCCTTAGTTTAGATACTGTTTCACTTTTTTGATTTGCAAAATGAAAGAAACCATCTTTTTATGTTAACCTGGAGTTCAAAATAACTATAATAAAAATCATAGGAAGATTTCTTTTTATTTTAAATCCCTGAAAAATCAGATAAAATGTTTTTTGACAGAAAAAAAGTTGCAGTCTACTTGCTCTGTGGTGCTCTTTTATTACTCCTAAATATCTGCGGTATTAAATGTGTTGGCTGTTTCCTTTTACAGTGACTACAATGGGCTCTGTTTGCAAAAATAAGGGATTTCATGAAATATGGAGGAACCCTCATCTCGGAAGGGAATAAATGTAGTCAGATAAAGGGTGTTTTAGTGTCACTGATGATCTTTGTCATGTTTTGAAAATTAAAATTATTAGTTTATTTTTAGTTACATGGAGTCCATGCAACAAGTTGTTCATACATTGTTTCCGGTGCTCAGACTTTGCAGCTTCTGGCATGACTCATTTCAAGTGCGTGCTTTGTGCTTGCAAAGGTCATATTGTAGAAGCAGTCAAATGAATCAGTGAAAGGTTCTTCTGAAACGGTAATTCACCAGGGCCAAGTGCTACTCAATAGGACCCAAACCTGCTGCTATGTGTATTTACCTCAGTAGGGCTGGAACCAGATCCTAGAAGTGAGCTATTCAAGGGAATAGACCCTCAAGAGGTATGATCCACTGCCTTTAAGTTTCTTTTTAAGACAAAGGGAGAAAAAAAAGAGTAGATTTGGACTGCTTGTTCTTGTAGCATTTTCTGGCATTCAAATGTAATTGTTGTCCATCCTTTTGTCTGAGCAAGAAAGAACATATGTCACAGTTTGCTTTAATTTCAGCTCAGTCCTTTCTAGTTTACATGATTGAACAACATAGATGTTTTGCCTTTTTTAGTAATTCATGAAGCAGCAGAAAAAAGAAATGATGGATGTGCTGACATTCACTCCCCTCCATCCTTCCATCAATACAGCAAAGTAGAGGTCACTTAAAAAGCACCTGTTAAAGCAATAAACATTTAAAAAATAACATGCCAAAGCAAAACATATCAATCAAAGCACAACTCTGTTTAATAACTTTCTGTGCTGGTCATAACAAGAGGAGACTGTAGTTTTGGCAGTGAGGCTCCAAAAACTCTGCAGCACTCCGGAGTACTGAGAAAGTAAATCACAACACTGTTCTAATTGTTAGGTAGGTAACTAGAACCTGACTTTCAGTACTGATCCATGACTGATTAAAAAAAATAACAAACACCCCCACATCAGGAACAACAAACTCAAATCCCACCTTTCCACTCAGTGAAATTGCACATTCTAGTTGTTGATTTCAACCATCCTTGCTAAAGTTTATAGGGAAAGAGGTCTGATATCATAAGTCACACATGAAAAGTTACATGAAATATAATGAGGCAAAGGTGGTGGTGATGGGTGTCTGTTCAGAGGTTAAACAGGGTCCTTTTCAATAAAATGGTGTCTCAGAAGGTACTTAAGGAAGTTTAACCTTAATGATGGTGTCCTGTATGTCTGTAAAAAGAAGGAATTCCCAATCTGAAGTAGGCAGGTCTGAGTTTGTCACAAAACAGTCATGAAGGACTGTTTTGCTT
The DNA here is from genome assembly GCA_013397135.1 of Pachyramphus minor. Lineage (NCBI taxonomy): Eukaryota > Metazoa > Chordata > Aves > Passeriformes > Tyrannidae > Pachyramphus > Pachyramphus minor. The sequence goes on from VYXB01006843.1 coordinate 74,698, forward strand.
TAGTGGGACAGCACAAAATGAACTATTCTGTTAAAGATAGGTTAAATACAGCAGTTATATGGAGTTGTCATTTTGAAGGTATCTGCTGGTACCATTGTAAATAACAACAAGGATAAGGAGAACTTAGGTTTTCCGTACCATTCAGTGCTAGGGCTGAATTCTTTCCCACGGCACGGGGATGAGAGTGAAGTTTGTTCTGTAAATGTACCTCAAAATCATAGAATATCCTGAGTTGGAAGTGACCCGTCAGGGCCACCTTCTGCTTCATTCCTAGGTAGAAGAGTGAGGAAATAACTATTGAAAAAATTAGTGGTGTTTTAATGAAGCAGACTAACCGAGACAGATTAGCTGATTTGGGTGCTCTCTAAGGCAGACTATAACTTGTGGATATTTAAATATCATTGCCTTTGTTTGAAATACACATGGGAATATGACTTTGCATATTAGAGCCTGCATATGTGGAGATATAGATATAGATATATATACAATGGTATGTGTATATAAATATATTTATATATACATACATATGCATTATTATTATCTAACTCATTTCCCATTGTAGCTAAGCCTGGAGGGAACAAAATATTCCTAGCTTGGAGGTTTCTACATCTGCCTTTCAAGCAGCTATCAGGCAGAAACAGCATGGCTACATAAATCACTAAAAATCAGGACATTTTTCAACAACACAAAGCTCTTAGCACAGAGGCACTTTAGAACACACTGCTCCATAGGTTGTTCGCAGACCTCCCATGCCAGCAGCAGGGAAGTCAGACTGTTGTATTCAACATCACACAGTAACCAGATTCAGAATAAAGAAATTGCCTTTCAAAGCTATAGTCTTCACTAGGCTTTTCCAAGGCAAACAGTGATGTCTAGCATCCATCTTTTCTCTTCTGTTTATTTTTCAGGCTTTTTTGGCTTTCAGCCCTCCAAGATGAGGTGTTAGTCTCCTGTTTTGCAAGCAGTCTTGAATTTCATTTTACATTCTGAAACAGTAGTTTTAACTTCATCAGAGGGACACTCTGTATATATAGGGGGTTCACAAAAAGTAACAAATTAAAAACCTGTTGTCACTGTGCTTAAATACCTAGTGGCAGTAGAGGGTATATGAGTCCAGTGAAAATTGAAAGACTCTGTAAACCAAGGAAAGGTTGAAAACTTCTGAAGAACTATCCAAATCCATGAACCTGAAGGTCCATCTTTTCCTAGTCTACATACTTCAAACTGGTCCCACAGAATAGGCTGGAGTTTCTATCCACAGACAGAAAAAGCAGTTTCTTTGTCTTTAGCTTTAGTAAGAGAACTTAGATTAGGGCAAAGTAAAAATAGATTTAGCATAGTTATGAGTTATGCTTTGTGTGCAGCCTGTTTGTATTAAAGATATGTCTACAGGACTGCAAGAATTAGAGACAAACTGGCCTGAACTAAAAAAAAATAAAAAAACATTGAGGTTGGGGAACACTGCCCTGCAATACACAGCTATGCACTGTATTGTGAAATGTAGAATAGGACATTACTGCTTTAAAGGCTTTGTGCCAGATTCAATAACTAATCTCTACCCCCTGATCTTAAGTGCATCTGTCATCAGCTTTTCTTCCAATGGAGGGAGACGTCAACACTCCCCATGACCAGACTGTACTGTAACACTGGTCTTGACTCTTCTACTTTCTTTGACTGGCAGTTTAACTTGTAGATGTATCCAGTTTTTGGCTGTAGCCAAGCACCTTTTTTCTCACAGTACACTCTGTGATTCGCTTAGGTGGAAGAAGAGTTTCTCTGCACTACAGAGTGTGTGTTCACAGAACTGTGCATTGAAAATGCACAAGTGCGTCTGTGTCTCAGGTTTATCTGAAGACCTTTCCTGCCCTAGCAATGATGTAGCTGCAGGATGTATACCAGAGGGAATGGCACTGAATCCCTGCATAAGAGTGTATACTTTAAGGTAAAGTCATATGTCATAGAAGTGAATAAAGTTATATATGCATATTATCTTGGTAAATAGTTTAATATCACAGTAAGAAAACAATCAAATGTCTACTCTTGAGGTACCAGAAAAACTTTCCCATTGACTGCTACACATTGCTTGTGGTTTAAGAAATAAGCATCCTGATGTCCACAGCCCAGATGTGGGACCAGTGACAAAAACAAAGCTGAAAGATAAACCGAGCAGAAAACAGAGCAAAAAATGGAGCATAAATATTTTCGCGTGGTTTAAGCAGGGTTTCAGGTATCCACTACTTTGTATTCTGAACTTCAGTAACAGAGATATGAAAGACCACTGGGTGACACAGGAAAGCACATTTCAAGCAGTATTAAGAGTCTTTGCGGTGTGAGACACTGAAGGAAAATACTGAGAGTCCATGATGCTTGAAACATATGAAAGTAAATAATATTCCATCTATGCTTGTACCTGTCAAGTGTGTATACAAATCTAATTATTTTGGTTTAATTAATGAAGTAAACTAAATAATGAAAAATTTTTCTAATATGGTCCCATTTTTGTTCTTGTCAGAAATACTACTTGAGAATTTAAAGCACTGCCAAGTAGAGAATAGGAAGCCCTTTGGAAGTTGTGGGTTGTCAAGTACAGTGCTTTGGAAAGGTTAAAATAAATGTTATTAAACTGTACAGCAGATGATAAGTTAAAGCATCTAGAGTTAAGGAGTCATTCCTGTTGATCCGTGGCATAATTTGTAGTTGAAACCAATTTTTTGAAACAGGACTATGTTGTTTTCTGTGTTATTAGGGCAAAAACACTTCTCTATTACAGTGGTTTGCTTTTTAATAGGGTTTAACCGTAATTGTCCCGTTTGTGCTTCTAGTTCAAAATAGTTCCACCTCAGGTTGGTCAGCTATTGTTGGCTTAATTTCAGTTGTTATCAGCAATCAACAGAAATGCTTCTTTAACCTTGTCTTTCAGTGAATCACGTTTGTATCATAACAGATTTGTTATGACAGAAATAGGTGAGTCAGTATTGAAGGTCAGTCACCTTCCAGTCTATACTGAACCATCTTTCTCTCTAAACTGTCCTATTTTGATCTAAGGGAATATTTTCACAGGAAACTACAGCTCTAAGATGTTCATCAGTATGATCCCAGTTTTTGTGTCGCTGACTCCGCTTATTCTTGTTTAAACAAATAGCAAAGCTCATGAGAAATTTCATAGCTTTTGCTTGTTTCAGCATTAGTTTTGATGTATTTGTTGATTCCTTTGGCTATGAGCAAGCAATACTGATTTACATTTGCATCATCTTATACAAAGCAGTAAAGATGTCAAGAAGTATTTTCCAAATGTCAGTCATTACTTTGTATCTGCTTTTTTTTTTCTAAGCACATTTGCTAGTCTCTCTTGCATATTAGCTTTCCTCAAAGTTCTTTGCCTTTTTGTCCTTCCTGCTCTTAAATCCCTCAGTTACTCTAGGTTGATGGAAATTGTTTAAATGTATAACCCAAATTCTCCAGTGAGGTTTGGCTAACCAGCAAGTTATTCAAGTGGTTTTGTCTCCCGGGTATGTCTTCATCCTCTGCTTTTCCAGGTTGCTTGAATATCCTTGAACCCATAATTTGCCATAATCTCCTCTAAGGCTTTGAAATAATAAAATACTTAAATAAAATTCTTTGGATAAATGCCCTTTAAAATATATCTTTATCTGTGAACTATCATACTCTCAAGGGAGTGGACTTTGTTCCTCAGACAATTAAGGGGATTTTCTGTCCACTGTGTTACTGTGGTTTGTCCATCGCAATCAGGCATACCCATCTTAACTCCTTCAATATCTCAAAAAAGAACAGATGAGGAAATTCTGGGAGAAAAATGTTACAGAGGCTAGACTGTTGCTGTGTGTGATTTTTTTTCTGCTGCCTGAGTTCAGTTTCCTGATCTACTACATGATTTTCTGTGGGTCACAAAGCCTTCCTGTGCTTTTGAAAAATAATTCTCTGCTCAACAGGGATGTTTCTGAGGATAAATTAAGGGTGGCAAAGTGCCTAGCTGTTACAGAAGGGTAGTCGTATACATACAGAAAGGCTCTACTCAGATCCTGACTTCACAAAATAGAAAGAGGGAGATCACGACTTGCCATCACCAAATCCACTGGGGAAGTCCAAGGCAAAGCATAGGACTGGATCCAATTTTTCTGCCAGGGGCCCCATGTGGTCCTTTTTTCATTGAAAAGTCCTTTTTGTAATCCTAGCTAGGCCTAAACCTGGAGTCCTGCAGATGCGTCCCAGGCAAGAAAGAGAGGCTTGGAGGATCTCACCAGAGCTCCCACACTGCAGCTCATAAAGGCACCCGCGCAGGCCTTGGAGACCAACATGATTTGTAGGTTGTTTAGAGTCATGGGTGCCTGTCTTTACTGTTACTCATTTTGTGGGTAAAGGGAGATGACTTCAGTCTTTTTCCCTTCCTGTGCAGCTCAGCTAATTATTAATTTCTGTCAGCAAGGAGGATCTGCAAAATAACACCAAAATATGGGGAAAAGGAACATTTGTCCTTCATTTCTGGAACTCTGTAGCTAAATTCTATGAAGAAAGATTTGGGGTTTGTGTGTAATTTGTGAATAATTTTCTTCTAAAGCTTATTATTCTTAAAAATGAAAAATTGCTCAAAAACATTGGGAAAAGGAAGCTTCCCTTTTTATCTTAGTGTGCCACTAAAATATAAAAATTCTGGTAAAAATACAGAATTATGACTATTATTTTAAAGCGTTACCTTTCAGATAATCTCTCCATTTTCAGGCATGCTCTCCAGAAAGATATCTGTATTTGCTCATGTTAAGTGATAGGAAATGCAAGTAGACCACAGCTTAAGTATGAAGATTATGGAGATTTATAACTCTCATTATGCATTTTTTGTGTGAAACAAAATGCAGGGAAACTATACATAGCAAATTTTTTTATTTTAATTTTTTTTTAACCCAATTACTGCTCTTTGTCCTCTTTTTTTTTCTTTTTTTCTTGAAATTTTCTTCCTACTTGTCTTAATTTCTTGTCTGAAGTTAAAAATTTTCTGTATCTGAGTTTTATGATGATGAAGTAACACCAATAAAAACAGTGCTTCAGCTGGATGAAGACATATTCTCGGGCACCTTTTAATGCTCAGGACAATAATTGCCTTCTGGTAGCTGTATCCCTTGCTTAATTTCGTGCTTGTTCAGAAAAAGCAAAAAGATAGAGAAATTCATCTGAGGACTTACTTGAGTTCACCTTCTTTCTAATCTCTGGTTTTCAAGAGCTCAGAAAATAAAGGACTACCTTTGCTTTTGTCTGTCTGTGTTTGGCTGGCAGATAGAGGCATCAGAACCGATTAGTTTTTCTGGCAGCATGTTTCAGGGTAAGGAGCTCCTGCTTTTCACAGTGCCAAGGATGATGCCAAATTTGCAAGCCTTGCCTGCTGTCTTGGGGGTGGAGAAATGAACAGTTACACTGGGTTCAGTGTGGCTTTGAGGCAGAACTAGAAATTCACTGAAATTCACAGTGAGAATATTTCTGTTAAAAGTCTTATTTGAGTCTTAGAATAGACTTTTCAGCGTTTTATTGTAGAATAGTTAATACATTTCTAATAAAGTAGACAAGCGTCCATTGCTGTCTCATTTTTGTTGTGAAGAATGTTTCTGCCATAACCATTTTTGCTCTAAAAACTCCAAGTTGTTGTTTTGAGCTTAATAATGATTGAAGGAGATTCAGAGACTTCCTAATTGTGATACTGCATTTCATGTATGTTACGGAAATGTTTCATTCACTGCCATTTCAAAGCAGCACCTGAAGAACCTCAGATATGATTAATCAACTAGTATTTGAATAGACTAAAAAGGCAGAGGTTTCTTTTCAGTTTTGGGTAATATTTGTGTTTTCCCTGGGGAAGGAAATCACAGAACAGTTTTCACATGGGAATAGCATTCCTACAGTATTAATTTTCTTTTTTTTTTTTTTCTAGTTTTTGAGAGTGGACCAAGATAAAGACAGAGAATGCAGCCTGGACTGTGCAGGTTCCCCCCAGAAATCCCTCTGTGCATCTGATGGAAGAACTTTTCTGTCCCGGTGTGAATTTCAACGAGCAAAATGCAAAGACCCTCAGCTGGAAATAGCCTACCGAGGCAATTGCAAAGGTGAGGAAATCAAAGTTTCTCTTGACCATAATGAAAAAAAATAGACCCTAAAATTGTTTTTGGAAATGTCTGTGTATTGAAGACTAGGAACATTGGACCTGAAGAGTTTTCTGAAACGAGTAGGTTAAAATCCACCCTGTTATTTCTATAAGATGTATGATCATCTTTCTCTATGTAAAGATCAATTAATCTCGAGTCTTCATCAAAATTATGATACCCACACCCATTTATACTATAGTAAGTTACTATTAAGGAAACTGCATGGTTAGGCCTTGTTCTGGAGCACCAAATTACTGGCAAGCTCAGAGAAACTCTTAAGATTGTTATCCTGCAAGGTTTCGTGCCTACTGTGCTTTGGTATTTTGAGTTAGAGATGGTCAAATTAAGTCTTGCATTTCCAAACTGCAATTCTTCAGAGGGGGGTGATGGTGGGGTGGTTTGAATTAAAAAAAGAGAAAAAACCCACTTTTTAATACATAGACCCCCTCACAGGCCATTTCTACATTCCTATCATCCACTCTTTTATTCCTGATCTCTGTTTAGAGAAACTGTGCAACATACAAACCTACAAAATATCTGTCATTAAATCATTTCACTTTTAGAGTAGCATGGTGATAGAGAATGCATTTCCTTACTGAAGTGTAAGGTGATTGCCAACACAATGATCTTCTTTCTAAAATGTAATAATAGCAGTGATCATAAAGATTTACTTTCCCTTTCTCTCTGTCTAAAGAGAGGGACAGGGTATGGAGTTGGGGGCTGGGGGGAAGAAAACCCCAGGGACCACACCAATTCAACCTGTAGGAGGCAATTTTCCACATCATCTCTCTCCATTAGCTCCAGAAAACCTCTGAAGCATCAAGACTGCTTCAAAGAGACATTCTGTCTCATCTTCTACCTAGATGAAATAGTATCCTCATTCTTCAGCCCTTTCATAGTAAACCATTGTATTACCCGATGGATCTATTTACTTTGGTGAACAAGGATAACATAATGAAGCTACCTGAGCCAAAGCTTTTATTACACTCATGAATGACAAAGAGAATTATTGTGCACATAGTATTTGTTCATTTTATACGTTAGAGCATTATACACCTTTGTGGAAATTAGTTTTGAGAGTTTTTCTCTATTGTTTTTTATACCATATTGAAAATATCATCTGCAAGAATTTTTTTTCATAAAGATGTGAATTGCTCTACTAAATGTGTCCTCAGTGATGTTGTCAAATTTTTCTGCGGTCAATAACTACAATTTGGAGAAGTGCTCCTTTGCTGTTTATTATTAAAGGATAGAGTGCCAGTACAATTGTAGAACTTGAATTAGACACCAAAGGCAATGCATTGTTAATAGCAAATACTCATTGTGTTCTCCTCAATCAAATGTTTTTAATCTTAAAATCAAATTAAGACAAACATCACTGTAATGTTTAAATATTTTTCCTTTGCGTGGTAATAGACACATATTTGTCAATAACATACTTGGTCAATATCAGCAAAAGACTGGTGTTGTTTTAATTCTACATTTTCATAGTGTTTCTTATCCAGTCAAAGCAATCTTAAATTTTGAAGTGACGAATATCTTTATTCCTACCCATGGCTGCAATCATCAGAAGTATTTTGAGCTGTAAAAACAAAATTTAGAGAAAAGAAAGATAATTTGTTGGCCTAGATGCAGTTTCAGTTTCAGCATTCCTAGAGCTAGTTCTGGTAGTCTCATCACACATTCTGAAAGAGTTAAATCCTCAGATTAAGACCTCTTTTGAGCCAGTTACTTTTGAGTGGTGAAATTTGTTGTTGCCGGTGATGCTTGACAAAAAAAACAGAGGGTTGTTTCAGTAGAGCTAACCAAAAAGTGATGATTTCATTTCAGAACAACTTTCAGGGTTTCAGAATTTGCTTTCATTTCATGTTGGAATGAAAACAGATCCTGTCAGAAGTGTTTATCTGTCCCCCTGAAAAAATAGACACCCACCCTAACTCCTGATTAAAGCATTGGTTTTGAAGCAGATTTTGAGATTGCTAACTCAGGAAAAAGGGAAAGAAACACACATGTTTGCATGTGTAAGTTCTGAATGGAGAAAAGAGATTATTCCTGGTATAGATCTCATAACTTTAAATCTATGTTTGATATTCATCCAATATTGTTCAGAAAAGGCAGTCTTAAATCTGTCTGTATCTTTCTTTCTTCTTTTGAGGTAAAAGTCCTTATTCAGCTTACAACAATCTTCTCTGAAAATTAAATATTTCCAGATTTCATTTTAATTAGTTGAAAATATGGTGAGGAGCTCTTTGTTTCGTTCAATCTATTCAAAAGAAATCTAAAGACCTTTACAGTTTATGTTGACAACCTTTTGGAATAATGTTGAGTCCATCATTTCTTATTTATACATACAGATTCATGATTTGTTTTTATATCCATAAGGAAGTTTGAACAGGCACCAGACTGATGTCTGCTTTCTCTGTTTCTTTTTTCCCTAGAAAGGCAAATTTGGATTGGCTCTTTCTTCTCTTTCTCACTTGTTCTCAGTATTTTTCTCATCTATTTGGTTTTGATCACTTAAACACTAAAATTACAAAGGGATAGTTTGCTTATGTGTATAAAAGCTATATGCTTTTAGAGCTTTCTCTTCCCTATAATTCAAGCTTCATTCACGGAGTGCTCAGCCCATGTAATTCTTCAGCATTGCAAAGGAAACAATTTTTAGACCCTAGATCTTAAAAGATCACAATAAACTGGTAAGATTTAAACAATTTTTTCCTCTTTCACTTCTGTTCTAGTTCCTGATGTCTATAGCAGAGACCAGAACAGTTTAAACAACCCTAAAAATGAACCTCTCAGTTCTGAAAAACTCACCTTTGACAAAATAAACATCAAAATAGACTGTTTTGACGGTGTTTTTTTCTGAAGACATTAGTTTAGTAATTTTTTTTTAGCTCCACTTCCAGGCAATGCTGGAATCCATTGGTAAGCTTGGAAATGCTATAAGAAGTTAAAATCTTGTAAAATTTCTAACTTGCTTTTTGCAGTTTCTAAGGTCTCAAATAATCTGTGTACACTGTAGATGAACATCCACATTTTTGGATACTTTTCCAAAAAAAATCTTAACTCTGAAGTTCTGGAGTTTTGCCACTTGCTCAACACAGACTTTTACTGTGCAGCAAGATTATGAATCTAAAAAATAAATGTATGTTGACAGCTGAGAAACACTATTTGTGTTAGGGGGACTGTTAAAATATCACCTGTGATGGGGATCAACTACATGCACACACAAATGCTTCACAGTCCAAATCTGGACCAACATAACCAAGGAAAAAAACCATACAAGAAGTGTAAAAGCAATATGATTGCTTTTAAACTGCTCATAAAAACACAGGCACTATGTCTAACAAATTAATTAAGCAGTGCAAGGACACAGTATGAGCACCCACAAGTGGGTGTAAGTGGGTAGAGTGCTCCCTGTTGCACTTTGAGACCTGGCCAGGTAGTGCTTTCCTGAGAACTGTATCTATCTGGCTCACGTAAAAGATGGGCCAAAGACTGTTACCAGCAGACAGCATGCACATAGGTGCGTCCTTTTAGGGGCTTAAGACTGTTCAGCCTGAGAATTGAGCCTAGCTACTTTCACTAGGCTGTCCTGATGCATACCAGGGAGGAGCTATTCCTATGACTAATGCTATTCCTATGACTAATACAACCTCATAGAAGAGTCCTTTAGCACTCAGCCTTTTTCCTACTACTACAGTGAGTGAGGATGGGACTGGAGATCTCTGAATGTCACAAAAGGAAGGCTTCGTAACTTATAAAATGGAGCCTTTGATACTTTTTGTTAGTGCATGCAAAAAGTACAACCTGAACTTCCTTAGTCTTGAAAATAGGACAAGCCGTGCAGAAGTATTATGTCTACAGAAAAACCCCAAATGATGCAGTTTACTGTTATGAGTAGGAAGTGTTGCCCATCATTGCGTTCTTCTGCAGGGCCAATAGCTACAGTTTTACATTTAGTGGGGATTTTACATGATTTTGAACATGATATAGATTACTCCAATAGGCTGTGCTTGTATTAAAACTGAAATGCACAAAATATCAGCTAAAATTGTCTTCCCCAGCAGGCAGGGGAAAGGCATTGCTAAGTGAAGATCTGCTTCTTTGTTTTACAAAGGTAAGGCTGAATATCTGTCACAAATTGCTCTAGATGAGACTACTTGAAACACGTAATTTTGTCTTTTTCGTTGAGCATTTGTACATTCCATATGAAGAGGTCTTGGGATTGTCTCATTTTCTCCCCTTTTTTACTTCGTTAACTGTTCAGAATAACTTATATCACTGTAGGAATTTTGCATTGTCATGAAAATTTTGCATTATCTATACAAAAGAAAAAGAGACAATGCTTCAACTTATTTCTACAGACTCCTATCAGGTTCACCTATGTTAAATTGCTACCCTGTTTATTCTCCCCTTCTGAACTAGGTTTTTTTCCGATTAACTTTGAAAACTCGTATTTTTGCAATGGTTTTCAAACAATTTTAGGCTTTTCATTTAGTTTTCTGTGACAGTAAATAGCATGTATTGACTTTGATACATGAAAGTATGATGCTGGGTGGAGCTGAGATCGAAGGATTTTGCAATGAAACAGTACCTTTTTTTTTGACATGGCAACAAACTTTAGTCCTATCTGAGTTAGTGGAGGATTTTCTATGGGACTAATGAAGTATTTCAGATACCAGAAACTTGGAATAACTCCATTCCTGTGGGACAGCTTTTCATCTCCCATCTCAGCAACTTTCAGGCCCAAGTGTAGAAAGTATGTTAGCTGATTGCATAGTGTTCAATGTGAGCAATATCTGCAACAAGAGCGTCTAGTAGAGGGATCAAGTGTTTCTCTCTAATGAACCATCAAGTACACAGTGACTCGTGGCCAGCAGTAGTTCAATCTGCAATTTTTCTAATGTTGAAGGGTGAATTGGATCAGGTGACACTGCAGTTCAACTGGTATAGTTTGAACTTTACACATTTAAGCTCTTTATATGAATGTTTGTCAAGATTTAGGTAGTTTGTCAGGAGGAAGCAGAAGAGCATGTGCAATCCTGTGACTGAATTTTAGATGTCTGGGAATGTTTCACATGAACTGAAAAGCCTTTATGTCCCATGGAGATGTCCCTCTTAGAGTTAGCTAAGAGCAGCTCCTGTTTGTTTAACTAACATTTGCCTTGAAAGTGGTCTGCAAGGTTTGTAGGATAATGCATTCAGAAACGCCTTTTTTCTTGTTTTGTTGTTTTTTTTTTCCCTTCTTCTTGTATCTTATATAACATTAAGAATACCTGTTTCAATTCTCATTTTGTTTTTAAGTGAATGTAACAGGCCCATGACTGAGGCACTGAACAATAATATTCTGAATGTATTAAGCATGTGTCTCAGTAATAATATTTGATATTCTGACATTGTGATCACTGGACAAACAAATTCATATGTACAGTTCTGCCAGCATACCTCTACCCTAACACAGAGTTCTTGAAACATCCCAGCTGAGGTGCTTGAATTTTGTGACTTCTCTACCAGTGCTTCACTAAAATAAGACTTCTCTAATGGCTGGAGGTTTGATAAAAATTATTGATCATTATAAAGTTTCAACTACCAACTCACATCACATTTCCTTGCTTCACTACCATCATGAAGCAGAAACCTGGGTTTACAAGCAACTGCTAAACTGGACTTGGCAAAAGTGTCTGAGTGGTCCTTACTGAAAATGACAATGTAGGAGTTTTACACAGTGATATTTAATTTCTGAGGGGTTTCAAATTTAGCCTGTCTGACACTCAGAGTATGTTTTCAGTATTTGCAGAGGTGGCCCCAACAGTGACTTACTGCTTTGTGAGTATACTAAGGAAAACCATCACATAGAGTAGTGTCATTGTTATTCTATAACTATGTAGATCCCCTTTCTGCATTGGAAACCCCAGATAGCTCATGTGTAGCTTAGTTCATTTATGGTATTTTGAAGAGCCTCACGGTTTAAAAATCCTGTACTTTTATGGGCTATCATAGACATAATGAAAGATACTATCTACATTATCACAATTCACATGAAGAAGTGAAACACATCAAAATATGAGCGAGATTCATTTTATACGTTAAATAAGTATTATATAGTAAAATAAGTATTTCACTATTTGTTTTCCTTAAGGAATAAAATGGTCAGCATTTGTTTCTGTAAATTAGGGCTTTAAGAAATAGTGAGAAGTTTAACTCATTTGATTGATTTGATACAATGATTTGATGAATGTATTAAGCACATGTTTAAATAAATTGAAATCATATGAATTAAAGTGTCTTTCTGTCCTTGAACAAACATGCTGATATGATTTCCCATTGTGAAGAGAAAGGAGGAATTGCTGGGCAGTAGTTGCTTTGAGCTCACAAATTAAACTTGGTCCCATAATTCAAGAATCCAAGTATAATTTAGGGAAACATTACTGTTGCCTTTTAGCTAAAGAACTAGGTTGTAAATTCTGGACATGGTTTATGAGTGCACATCTTATCCAGTATTCCCATGGAGTCTGCCATCCAGCTCAGGTTTACCTGTGAGCCAGCCAGGCGTGAGGTTGACATTTGCTTGCAGTACATGAGCACGTCCCTTAGCTCAGTGTGTGAGCAGGGACATTGTCTTGACCAGTGAACTTGCTACCTGGAAGACAGCCTTATGGGCTGTGTTTGGGAGGCAGAACATGCTCCCAAGATGTTTCGTTTGGAGAGAGAAAAATGTAATAAGTGGGTTTGGTCCTTTTTCTAGCTGAAATGAGTGACAGTTGGACTGGACCAAAACGTCATTCTAAAACATAATCCTGAACACACTGAGACCTTGCACAGTCTGCAGATTGAAAGTACAACATGTCTTCATGTCTTCTCACTTCTTCTTTTCTCCTCTCCATTTTCTTTTTTTCTCATAGTTTATGAGGGAGAAAAAAGAATGATGGAGTTTTTTTCATTATTTTGGAAAAAAAAATGTATTGAAAAGAGAATATATTGAGGAGTGGTACTAGCTTTGCTTTTTTGTTGTTGTTGTTGTTGTTGTTTTTTTAATGAACCTTATGGGGGAAAATTGATTATAGGGCAGGTTTTTATCTTAAAATGCTTTTATCTAGGAGCTGTCTCCTTGTTCTTCAGGCTTATTTTCTCACTGTAGACACTGTATTTAGTATGTAGGATGACTGCAAGTTCCCAGACTGTGATGCTGGCAATCCTGAGAGAAACACCTGTCAGCTCCAACATCATTTTGGTTCTGAGTCTTCATTTAAATTATGTGTCAAGCTGTTACATACATATCAAGCCACTGTAGTAAAAGTGTTGAGAAAAAAAATATTCAACATCTCAGTCAATAAAGTAAAAATTTATGTTCTCTGTGAAAGCAAGTGGAATTGGCTTCTGATTATACTTTCTAGTAAGTATTTAATGGAGGTGAATAGAGTTTTAAGTACCTTTGGAATCTTTTTTGCAGAATATCCTTTGCTCTTTGAAGTGTGTCTAGTCGTACTTGGAACACAGTACAGGCAACACTGAAAGAGTATCCACAGTTTTCTGGAGGTGGATTTTATCTCTTTTTAAAATACTCAGTTTTTCTTGATAATATTTCACCAAGCACAATTTACTGAAGCCAGACTGCACAGAAGTAAGACATATAAGAACATTCTTAGGCACAAAAAAAATACCTTGTTAGGATCAAATATGCACTACTGCAATTATAAGAAAGTAATCTTTTTGTTCTGTTTCATGGAGTTTTCATTTCTGCTCATGTATTTTCCATTTACGTTTCAGACCATATAAAAAGGAACTTCTTAAAAGAAGTGAAGTAGAAAGTGCTAAAACAACAATACTGCACTGAAGATTAGGAACAATCAACAGTTGCAAGCCTTCTCAGATTTTCAGTAAATGAATTAGTAAGCTGGCTCATATTAGACTTCTCTAAGCTATAAGCAAATGTCTGCTCTGTTCAGCTCAGAAAGTCTAGTGTAGCCTTTGTTACGTAAAAAAATCAGAAAGCTGTAGCTTTAGTTTCTCTTGCAAGTATTTGATTCGGTTTTAGTCAGACTGTATCTCCAAATGTGACTGTCAGAAAACTGAGAGAAATAGTGTGCCAAGAGGGAATCCAGCACAGCATTCCTTATTTTATCTTAGAGCTTAGCTATCTAAATTGCTGTGTGGTTGCAAAATGTGAAAAAAAAAGAAGAGAAAAGAAAAGAAAAAAAAACCCCACAGCAACAACAAAGAAACCTCACACTGCCTGGCTCTGTTAGATGCCAATAGAGGAAAGTTTAGGCTAAGATTGCTCCACTGTTTTGTTCAAATCCAGAAAGCAGCAATAAAAATAAATAGTGAAAGCGCTGGCCAACCCTTGTCATGAAGCAGCAAGTCTTTATTTTATGGCTCTGTCAGGCTAAATGTGTGTGCTGACATCCTTTCCATCCCAAGAGACTAATATCTCTGCATCTTTAAAACTGATACTTTCACCATGTATCACTAGAGGCTACAGCTCTTTATCTGCTTTATTGTTAGACATGATCAGTTCTTTGGAATATACATTGACCTAGCTCAAGTGTAATGGGAAATTGTCATGTTGTGAATAGTGTATGCTATATAGACCAAATGGTGTCTTGTGCTCTGAATTAAACTTCTTTGTGCTAAATTAACTACAAATTAAGACCATTTGACTTTTGTCGTATCACTACGAGTTAGCAAAAGGGTATAGCAGTGGGAAAGAAGCACAGAAGTAGAAAAAAATTCTGGTTCATTGTTAGGGCATATCAGTAAAGTGCTCAGGTGGACAGCTGTTTCTAAACAGCCTTTTACACTTCATGTTTCAAAGTTTAAGGACAACTAAGTGTATATAAGTATTTTGGTGTAATCAAGGAAACTTACAGAGAAATGCGGAGAAGGTTTTTGATCATGTCTTTCTATATGAGGTCTGCTTGTTCACATTAATGTGACTTCAGAAAAGCGTAAGAATCTCTGTGTGTCTATAGAAAACTCTCAAGGGAACTTTTTCTTTAAATGAATAAGTTAACCAGTTTATATGTAATTTTTACAAAGTAGTAAATGTATCTGATCTGTTCAGCAGAAAATTTAATCTATAATAAAATAATAAACTGCAAAGGACATTTTGTGCATAAATACATAGCAAGGTCATGTCACACACTCTGCTCTTTGAAAGCAAACAAAGTTTGCTCCATGAACTGAGTCTGAGAAAGGTACTTTTATTCTTACTGAGATATATAGCAAACCAAGAAATACCAGATGAACTAAATTGAAACCCTTGCAGGGGATTTATCTATCCTTTTGGCAAGCTGTTTACCTTTCCATGAGAGAATCTGGGTTAGATCTCCCTGTAGACTCCCAAAATTGCTGTAAATTCAGTAGTATTGAATGTCACTTTAGAGATGGTGATTACACCCTTGATGAGTTTGTGTCATTGTTTCAAAGATCAACTTCTCCTTCGCAGTAATAAACTTCTCTCTATGTGATATATTATTCAAGGATCAGCCAGCAGAGCTGAAGTTGATGGATGTTTTTCCCCCGAAGCTCAGTGGTTTTGGTGCTGTACTGTTGGAAATAAAGCATAAAATGAGATTGGTTCCAAGTCAGTCTGGTGCTATTTGTGAGGGTTTCCAGAATCTCCTATTGACTGCAGTGCTATCTCAGGAAGATTCTGCAGTAACGTACCAGCATTCACTGCACTTCATAGGTGAAAGTCTTCCCTGTTGCCCATAAAACCTTAGCACAAAATTAAGATGTCTTTATATTTTGCTTGTGCTTTCTCTGCAGTGGTCTCCCCTGCAAGCCAGAGTTGTCACCAGGGCAATTCAGAAACACCTGCCCAAACAGCTGTAACTCTGTATACACTCTCCTCAGCTCTGTGTATTTCTGTCCACTCCCATACAACTATTTTTGTCTTCAGTTATACACCCCAAGATGTATTTGTCCTATCAAACCTCTGGCTGCCTTTGTAGTCCTGGTGCTAAGTCACAGGGGGTACAATCGACACATTAACCAACATACTGTGCTTAAAGGCATATTGAGCTTTGTACCAACCCACTCTGACAGCTAATACCATCCCAGGGAGCTGATTTAAGGTAAACTTCTTGCTCAATTAATATGCCATGGGAGTTTTTTGTTTTTGTTTGTTTTGTTTGTTTTTGTTTGTTTTGTTTGTTTTTTATTTTGTTGCTGTTTGGTTTTGTTTCTTTTCATTCCCCACAAAGTTCTGGGATGTAAAAACTCGTTCACCTGGAGTTGAGAAGATAAAGCCTCACTGAGTTGCCATAATTCCAAATTACAGCTGGACATACATATCTTCAAAATTAGTTCTTCCCACTCTATGACTTTAAGCAAATAAGACCTCATTTCAACCAGTTTTTAACAGGTCTTAGAACTTACTGGTCTTTTCACCAGGTTATGGACAATATTCCAGCCTGAGCCTGCTTAATCCCTTATTTAATACTTCAGTTAGGGAGTGAAATAAAGTGGGAATTTTAGTCAGAAACCAGTAACAGTTTCAAACCCCTTATTTTTCCACTAGACAGTCCCAAAGATTTAAACAAAAACAGATTAAAAAAAAATATGTTTTTAGCATTGCACAGTGCTTATCAACCTTCCAATACCTTGCAGCCTTGGAGTTCCCTGTACTCACAGGTTCTTACCAGAGGGACACTGCTCACCTTAGAAGAGTTTAGTGTGCTTTGGTCAGGGTCCATGATGAAAAATCAAAATCTGTGGGCTGATTAATCAGCACAGAGGTACCAGGTAAGTCCTACCATTTTTCATTCTCAGTCTTCATTTTAAAATAATCAGGGTCTGTCCCGATCTAAATGATTCCTGTTCCAGATAAAGAGCAAAGTTGAATTCGTATGTGAGAGAGTTTACTGGTATGCTCTTAGATGTATGTATGTATTTATTTATTTATTTGTTTGTTTGTTTGTTTATATAACCCTCATTCTGACATACCATATAAGCCTAGACTCGTCCTACTAATTTGAGATTCATGTGAGTCATCTTCATTAGTTAGACTACTGCAAGGTGCACAGAGGGGCCTGTAGACAAGAATTGTCTGGGTGCACTCAAACTACTTTGCACAATGAGTCCCAGATTTGGCTTTGCTGAATGATCATGAACAATGGCCACGTGAAAGGTTTGTTTTCCCTATGGATTAGGATCTTGCTTGCGACATAAGTGTGTTAGGAGCTACAAGATTTCCCTAGAGCTATCTCTTTTCTGGTATTTTGATGTGAGCTTATGTTTCAGCTTTTCTCCCAGTTGTCTCATGAACTTATTTTCTCATCCTTTTTCAGCTGTTATTTATATAAATATCTAGTCCTTAAATATATTGAATTCTTTTTCTTTGGAAAAATTGTTTGTAATTACACATTAGATTTTGAAGATATTACAACCAGGACACAGAGGCAGATGCTCAGATGGTGTAATCTTACGAATTTGTTATAAAAAATATTATAACTTCTTTTGTCTTTAGTGACTGATTTTATTTGGAAGGGATTTAAATCCTCTGAATTAGTAATTTAGTTGGTCCTTAATATTCTTAGTTTGAATGTTTCTATATGTGTTCTTTTTACCTTGATCACCCTACTACATTTCTTCTATCAGGTTTGGACATAATTTCTGTGTCATAGTTATTCTCCTGTGGTACTATCTTGGTAAAATAAAAAATGGAACTGGAGATAATATTTTGACTTTACACAGTTTCAGATGCTTAACTTGATAAGGGATTTTCCTTGTGGTTTTATTTTGGGCATCCTGAAGTATAGTAATGACCAACAGCTTTAAAATATTTCCGTGGTTATAAAATAAAAAATAAGACTTCAAATGTGAATTTTATATTCCAATAAATTTGGTAATTGTTGATTTTAAAGCATATTAGATCATCCATGAATAGGAGGCCTTTAGAACGTTGGGCTGTTTAGGAACAAGTTTGAGGACAGTTTTGGAGAGCTTCTCTTTCTCCTTGCCATGTTTTCATGATAATTCAAATATTGGGGAATAATTTACAATCCTGCTGGTACTATACCAGAGACCTTATGTGATGGAATTTATATCACTTTTCCTTTTAGACATTTAAACCACATGTCATTCTAGAAAAACGAGGACAGAGGTCCAACAAAGGAGTGATTTATTTTCAGTTAAAATACTAGCTACATTAAAACCACGTGTTATTAAGTACTGTATAACCAAACCATGCTCAGAAGAAGGCTTACGACACCAAAGCTTGCATAAAATGTTTCTTTTTTTTACCCAAAAACCTTTGGCAGTGAACACATTAAGAGACTTCACCTGAATTGCACAGTACATTGACTATACTTTTCCCTTGAAGAAACAAGCTATTAAAGCACGAGAGTACAAATTAATTCAGTTCCTTATTATTTTTCTTTCTCACATTTCTGGATGGTTGAGCTTTTCTGACCATTTTAGCTATCATTGCATCTCTGTGAGCATCCCTCCTGAAACAGCATAATACAATTAAGGTTTTGCTAAAACTGAAATATAGTTTTTAATTTTTTCAAAATGAAACAATTTGTATTTTGGGCATATTACCAACATGAACTCTCGTAATGCTCCTGTGAGAAGAGTAAAGTAGTACACAGAAGTAGCACACATGAATCTGAGACCAGGAGGGAAATAAAAAGATTAGAATTAAGGGGCCCCAATTTTGTTTTTTGAATGTAGATTCCGAGGATCAATTTCTGTCCTCATTATACTACACTTCCACACCAGACTGCCTATGACTTGAAGGGATTTTTTAATGCTAATGTTACCAGGTGAGTTGTCAAAAGCTAATGGAGATGACCAGTGAAGGATTTATCCTGTAAAAAGAATCTCTGTCATTCCAACAAGTTTCTATGCTGGTTCTGTGAATGTATGTCTGGATCACAGCGGCACAGAAGCCTGTCCCTGTGCTTTCAAAGAACTTCATAAGCATTAATGAATCACCCCAATACTCCTGTCTCACAGGTATTCACCGGACAGTTTCTTTCAAACAGTCTTTAAACAAAACAAGGATCAGAAGCAGCAAATTTCTCTGCTTGTATGTTTAAGATCATTCTAATTTGGATGTTACAGTCACATCTTAAAATCACTAATACCACCTTAAGCTCCTTAAGCTCACTTAGTATTCTCATTTTTCCTGAAATTGCTTAGCTCAAGCAGTTCTGATTCTGCATCAGCAACATGCTTAAGTATTTAGTGTCTTTAAACATAAAAAAGATACAATAGTTTATATGTGTCTTTTTTCAACCCTTGGCTGCCTAATTGAAATAAAGTACATGTAGTAGACAATATATGTATTAGACAATAGAAACTCCACTGAATTAAAGATGGCTGGTTTGCTAACTTATCTTGGATGGAGACCAGTACCAGGTAATGAAGGAGATGGTGCAAGAAACCACACATTGGACAGAAAAAGGACCATGTGGTAGACTTGACTTGTGCCATGTTTAAATCATAAACCGTTACATTAAATTTTAGCATATTATGAATTAATGATGTCCAAAATTATTATTAATCACCTTCCTAATAAGTCCCTGTGCTCTACAGTGTAATTTATTTATTTTTTTTACCAGCCTGGTAAACAGACATCTGTAGTCACAGCTGAGGTTGCTGCCTAACTGCAGCAAACAGTGTGTGAATTCTCAGTAGGAAGTACAAGGAAGCTGTGATCTTGCTGCCCCCTTTGCCTTTCCTGAAGCACAAGAAAGCTGGCATTGCCATCAGCTCTGAAAGAATATTGTGCAATGGGTGCAATGTGGCAGCTATTGCTGTGTTAAATTGAGACAAGAAACCCTGTTTGGTCTTCTGCTCTTTGGCAGAGTTTGGAACTGAAAGGTTATATCTCTAGGCATCTCTCTGTTTTGTTTCCCAGTTATGGATTATTGTCCAGAAATTTTTGTCCTTCACTGGTTTTCTTCCCTAAAAATAGTGCAAGTTATCCTACATTTTCACTGATTAAAATTCTGTTTCTCTTTACATGAATCTCTGAGCCATCTTCCTTTTTCATGGTCACCTATCTTTTCTTCATATTGCATCATTAAACTGACTTATCTTTTTCTTTTCTCTAGATGTCTCCAGGTGTGTGGCTGAGAGGAAGTATACCCAGGAACAAGCTCGCAAAGAATTTCAACAAGTGTTTATCCCCGAATGCAATGATGATGGCACATACAGTCAGGTTGAAAATTTTTCATTTAGTATCTTGCATGGCTGTGAAGTCAGAATATGTGTGTTTGAAAAAGGTAAAGAAGAGACAAATGCAATGAAGAGAAATGTAATTTCAAAGTTAAATGTAATTTTTGCTAACACTGACATAAAAAAATTGAAGGAAAATCCATGTTATGTGTGGAGTCCTTGTTCTTTTATTCAGAGTTGGCCAGCAAAAGAGCCAAACATTACTATTGTTTGTGTAATGTCGTCCCTGTTCTATGATGAGGCAGCTGAGTCATTCTTGCAGCCCCCTGAATACTCATTAGATGGGAAAATGCTTGGAATTTCTGATCTGTTCCTGATTTGAACCAGAAATCTTGCGACCAGACTCCATGTCTTAGTGCTAAAGCATGAATCATACAGGATTCTTCCCTATTCTCAGCTGAATTTCTTTCCAAGCATATGTTCCGAGACTAATTTACTTGCTTAGATCATGGGATTCAGAAGGGACGCAGTTAGAAGCTTAGCCAATGATATATATTTCTGTTAAGATCACCTTCTGCCGCCTCTGTACTGCATTTTGGTTGTGGATTTGTGCAGAAGACATAGTGAGGGAAGTGATATTGGCCCTTAGGAAATATAATGCAATTGATTTTGAAGTGGAATTCCAAGAGTTTCCTTTCTGACAGCTTGGGATATGAATAATGCTGGCAGAAGCACTCCGTCGTGCTCCTTCGGTGGGTGGAACAATATGTTCTTTATGTGGAAAAAACCTCAAGATTGCTTGTTTCAGGAACAGTTTATGTGTCCCTTGAGAAACTTCCTTGTGAGGTTTTTATAACACCTGCACCTCACTCGTTTAAGATAGAGTGTAAACAACCACATATTTCAATAGTTTTCTCTTCCATTTGATCCTGAAGGACTTACCACACTTTACTTAAAATATGCTGTATGCTAAAAAATCATATATAGGACTAAGATTAGGGCCAGTTTAGTTTCCTATTCTAGGTTTTGTCAATATAGTTTGCTGGATTAGTCTTTTCTACTCACATGTATGAATGTTGTGGGATAACAGGCATATGTCTGACAAGCTGCACGTGGTTCATATTGTTTCTGACAGGTTCAGTGCCATAGTTACACTGGATACTGCTGGTGTGTCACTCCCAATGGTCGTCCTATCAGTGGTACTGCTGTGGCCCACAAAACTCCCCGCTGCCCAGGTAAATCTTGTTTGACTGGCCAGGATATGACAGCGTGCCATGAGTAGCAGAGTTTGTCTGTAGAGTCTTACTAGACTTAAGGAGAAGAAGTCTTCACTGGAAGAGTGGTTAAGCACAGAAACAGGTGCTGGTGGATGGCCCATCCTTAGTGGCAAAATTCAGCTGGATGAGGCTCTGAGAAAGTTGGTCTGGCTTTTCATGTAGACCTGCATGAAATCTAAGGTCATTGTCACCCTAAACCTCCCTATGATTTTGGCATCCATCTACTTTATTTGTGCTTTAATCTAGCTATTGAAGGGAATTTCTGCAGTGGTTATTTGTACAATATTTACTTGTCCATACACGAAACCATGCAAGTGACTTGTGGATATAGTACTTTATATTGAAACTCTCTTGCGCATAAACTCATTGCAAAAAAAATTCAGAAGAATTTGCCTTTTTCAGATATTTAAAGTACAGGAAAAAACCCATGCCACCAAAAAATACAGAGTGGGAATATGTGTTTTTAACATAGCCCAGTTAAAGAACTCCTACAACAGATTCCATGAATGGCCAAATCCAGAGGAGAAATTAGAACAGCAACAAAAAGAAAGTATTAAGAACATAATGAAATCACTGTCTTATGAATGCATAATGAAAGAACTGCATTGAGTCCTGCCTTTTGTCTTTCCTCAGGACAATTAATAGGTTCAGTCTTTTAGGGATTTGCTTCTGACCCTATTTTATTAAAATTGATAATAAATATAAATCCCAATAGTATGAACAGTTGTCAGAATTGCTGTTCACCTCCCTTGAGGTTGACAGAATTGCACAAAAATAGCTCTACAAATATTTGCTCTCTATCTATTGCATTACTGTTTGTGCTGCAGCACCATTCTCTGCCAGAAGGCCAAATAAATAGCTTTAAAAAGTCAATTCTGTAATGAAAATGAAACTGAAAAAGAGAGTGGATTAGAGCTTTTGAGGGAATTACCTGGCCTGATCTACTTCAATCATTCATTGATGTTTTTAATAAATAGTTGGAGGAAGGAAGTGACCATCGAGAAAGTTTCAAGACATTTCAACAGAGTTTATAAAAAGTTAATTTCACTTTTAAGGTCTTTCTTGTTGAAATGACTTACTGAACCTTCCATGCATCTTGAGTGTAGGTGAACTTTAGGCTGAAAGAATACTCTTCAGAATATTCCTTTTGATCCAGTCTGAAAAGTCACTATGGAATGACAGTCAATTGTGAAAAATAATATAAAATATTCAGAAACCTTAAAATAGAGGTAAATGTGCATCCATTTTAGTGTAATTACTGCTTATGACTGGTTTGCATCTTCAGAAGACACATTGATATGTCTTCTTTGGTTGTGGAAGCCCCACCCCTAGAAATGTTCAAGGCAAGGTTGGATGGGGCTCTAAGCAACTTGCTATAGTGGAAGGCATCCCTGCCCCTGGCAGGGAGGCTGGAATGAAATAAGCTTTAAAGTCTCTTCCAAACTATTCTGTAATTCTTTGATTCTAAAGCCAGGGTAGCACTTTTGTGCTTCAATGTAATTTTGAGTAGAGGTGCTTGTACATGCCCATAGCTAGGGCTTCTATGAAAGCATGTCTTCATTGTTTTCTCTGCAAAATCCATGTGCAGCTTCCTTCCTTCCTGTCCTTTCACTCACATCAGTGAAGAAAGGGTTATGCTGATGCTGATAGTTCAATAAATAGTTGTTTTTCATATGCTTCTTAACACATGCCACTATTTTTGGCTCAAAATGTTACATACTGCCTATACTTTCACTTTTTCTATTTGTACCTGATATGATTGAGGAAAAGTCACAGTGTAGTTCCAATCTAATTAATAGATTAATATGAGAATTATTCTATATCTACAGAAACCTAACTCTAGTTCCTTTCAAAGACATATTCATGTGCCTGGCAAATAACTGCCAGAACGCTTCAGCTCATTTTTTGAGAGATGGGAAGGGAAGTTATTTTTACAGAACTGCTAAGGTGAAGGTCATAATAGTGCTCAAACTGAATTTAGTAGCTCAGGGATAAATACACTGTTCCAGGGCCTAGGTGAGTATGCAGACTCTAGTTTTGCCCTATGGAAGATTGTGGGTAATTTTTCAGTTGTTATGAGACCCTGTGGGATTATCTCTGCACATTTCCTCCACTTCTTGTATCTGTGTTCTCATGTTTTACTGTTCACCACTTGTCCTTTGTCCCTCAGGAAAGAAGTCCAGCTACAGCAGAGTTTGGAAGTAAGACTTGAAATGCTAGGGGATTTTGCAGTGGTATTGGCTAAGAAATCAGTTTTGAGAGATCTGAAAAAACCTTCTCATTCAGCAGAGAAGAACTCTACAGATTTTCTCAGAACCTTATTATGGTATAATAAGGCAAAACTTTGTTCTTATATTGAAGAATGAAAATCTGATGCACAATTGCACCCTTCTCCCACTTCCTATTATATATTCAAAATTTCCATCTGTTTAGGATAACAGAGTTTTGGGGTTTTTTTCCTCCAACACTGTTGGTGTTTTCCAGATCACCATTGATTTCGGTTCCTGTATTTATTATGACTATGCACAAGAATTACAATCAAAACTTCAGTAGCTCAACTGAAGTTAAGTAGATGTACTCTTGTTTTAACTTGTATTTTAGGAATGCCATTTCTTCTAATGCTGTTGTTCCCAGTCAGTCCAACACACTATGCCATTTCTAGCCTTGATGAAGGAATTGTCTTGCTATTTTTGATGTTGCAGGCAGATCTCCTGCAATGGTGGCGTCCTGACACAGCATGTTTCTACATTTTCACATGCTTCCATGTATTCTGTAGGCTTGATGCTATAGTTATTTCAAAAACATCTATACAAATTTTTCAGTTTACATGCACTATACCTTTTTCTCCCAGGATCATTTTTCGCCACTTCTACCCTTAAGAGGAGAATGTGTACAGACATTCGAGATGTTTTTATAATTATTTTCTCATAGGTAATGTGCTACCATGGAATGTGAGAAAATTGCTTGTTTTAATGAAAATGTTCAGTTAATTTTCAGTTCCAGGTTAGTTCTTCAGTAACTTCAGATAAGGTTCAAATACACATCCAATCAACTGTGCTATTCCTAGATTATGGGATAATTTCTTGCCTTTCATTTTCCCCCAGTGGAACTACCTTTGACTTTGGTGAATACCCAGAAATAAGAAAGAAGAGCATGGCAGCCAGTAAGATTTTAATAGAGGAAATATGAAACAGAATTTAGGTTGGGCAGTTAAGACTTTGGTTTACTGGTTCCATCTCCTATCCATGCTTCACATTTACAGTGTGATACCGGATATATGAAGCAGCCTCTAAATTTCTTCAACTGCTTATATTGGTTAGCTGCACAATGTGATGTTTTCTAAAGTTTTCTCAAGTCCAGAAAGTATCACATGTATTTTTTATGTATCAACAACAGCTTTATGAGCCATTTTTTACTCATTGGTTTGTTCTAGTTGCTCTTATTTAAGATGTTTTTTCTGCTAGAGACAAAAGTTGTGGAAAGTTGAAAGTCGTAAGCAGCATTAAAATTGCAGGACTCTCCAACTGTTTTATGTGAACCTTTGCTTCAACTACATCTTTACCAGAAGGAGGCTGTTTTTTCATACTTTCTAGTTTTTCCCACACCAACACACATACTGCTAAGACACTCATGATAAATCCCAGAATGCCATTCTACTCCATGGAAATAATCTTAATTATTTCAGGAGCAGTGGGGAGAAGGAGAGTAAATCAAACACATTCCCATGACAGCATTAAAAAGAAAGCTCCTTAAAAATGATGAATGGCCCCCAGTACTTTCACTAAAGAACACCAGACATAAAAAAAGACATTTTTACAGCTCTCCATCCCTGTTATCAGCTCTGCAGGGAATTATAGAAATTCCATAGGCTCTGAGTCCTGGGAAATGGGGCAGAAGTTGAGAAACAGGTGTTAAATTGTCATTGGAAAATACAGTGTTTGCCTATTGTTGGGGTTTTATGCCCTATTAACTTTTTTGAACTTCTGCCAGTGAGATTGTAAAGATATGGAGACATATTTATTTTCCTCTAAAGAAGTTTTGCTACCTTTCGATTATGACATAATAATGTTTTATGGCCAAAATACAAGTCCCTTTAGAAATTCAGAACTCTTCCAGCCTGACCAGGTAATATGATGAAAACAAATATATTTGGGAAGGGAATGAACTTTAAAATTTACAGTATATTGTTTTTGTTACCTGGAGAAAAATGTCCATCCTTGGATCATCCTTTTCCCATATGTAACACTTTGCCTATACATACACATTCAGACACACCCAGAGGTGATATAAAGGATAGGATGGGAAGTTTACTTATCTTGATATCTGTATTTAATTATTGCATATCAAATATTCCTTGGTAGGAGATCAGAAATCATTATCTAAACTAGAGAATACTTCCTCTTTTAAAGCTCAGTCACATATGCTTAGAACTATTGAAAATGGATATGCTCAAGTCACAAACCACTAGACTCACATCATGTTCCCTGGAAGCTGTTAAAGTGAAACTGGGTGGAATTGTGGGGTTTGCAATAAACTAAGGCATAAATATGTCTACTTTTTAAAAAAGAAATTAAATTAATCATGGTCATATATGGATAGATGAATAAGCAAATTACAAGCTAGAATAGTACTAAATTCTTCTTTAAAGTAATGCTGCTGAATCCAACATCTCTCCTTGCTCACTCCCATTCCATAAAGTATTTATGCATGTGGTGATTTGGTTGCTTACAGTGTACTGAAAACTTGGAAGCCAATTGCATAACTCAACTTTTAGACAAGTTAGAAATTGCCTTTTTTTCTTACCTTGCTGCAAATATGAGGATTCATCAAGAGTATTGAAGATATAATTTCCTAAAAGCTTGCAAATGCAAATTCCTATCACCATTGGAGCTAGAAGTATTTCTACCATAAATATATTCAGAAAATGATTGAAAAAAAGAGATAAAAATGCAATAGCTCCTCTTTACCTTGTTTTTGAAGACAACAGGGACAGTTTCTGCTTAAATTGAAAATTTTAGGTGAAACTATGTTAAGGGCACATGTTTTCCTTGGTAGGACATTCTGTGAATATTTTTGTTAACTTCCTAAGACTGTTAAAACATCCAATGTTTTGTTTAGCATTCGTCTAATTTTTAAATGAAATTAGATTCGCTATGATAAAGTTAGTTTTTATAAATGCCGCTCTCTTCCCCATCTATCAATTTTCCATGAAAATTTAGGGTAAAAAAAATCCATGCACAGAAAAAATAACTTTATTCTCCCTGACTGTATATGAATATCACATAGTCATTCTCACCGTTTCTTGTACAGAGGGAGAAACCTGAATGTATCTGGAAAGATTTTTCTCCTTTTGCTTTAAGATGTGGAATATTATATATGTTTCACCAATGTGTGAAACTACTTTGGCATGAACTGAATTTGAAGTTCAATTTACAATAGTAGTTTTGATTGTACATAGAGAGACAACACTGGTGCCAAACTGGGGCTTTACTTAATACGCTGTTAAGTACGATATATGGTTATCTATTATATAAGGTGCAGAGGGAATATTTGTGACATTCATCATACTTATTCCCCCTGCTGAGACCTCATTACTAGTAACAAATTAAAAAATAGTTTAAAATGCTTTAGAGTGGGTGAGAGTCAGGCCTCAAATCTCTGGATTTGCAAGAAAATGATAATTATAAGCTTGTGCATCAAAATGAAATTCAGATACTACAGAGTTAATTGTAACTGGATGAAATTTGAGGAAAGATTGGATCACTGGTATTTAGTGCAATTAGGAAAACCTGTAATTTTGTATGTAGTACTTCCGAAAGCTGGAACATCTTATTTGAGTTCAAGCTGAGCCTTTTATCAAATGCAAGCCAAGCACCAAAAAACTCAGATCTACTGGCTTCAGCATAAATGGAAAAATCTGCCTCCTCTTCAGAGTAAATGACATGGATTAGTATTGCAATCTACTTAGAGCAAACTATCCCAAACACCCTTGGATATAATTCCTAAAAGACAGAAGTTTTATTTTTCCTGCCTGGGTTAATACTGATGCATCCCTAAGGATATTGAATTTCTGGTGACCTAAAAATAATATAATAAAAATACACTATTGACACAAGAGGAAACACTTATAAACAAGAATACTTTTTATATGGTGAATCCTTCAGAAGGTAATACAAGCGTGGCTGCATTGCCAGTATTCTTTTATAGAGGCTTTAAAATCATCAGAGCAGATTTGTGATATTAGGCATCTTCCCTCTGGCAGATTCCTTGTCTAAACTTCCTGCTGAAGTAACCATCGGTTCAGCATGGTAGGAAAGCCTGTGATTTAGTGGGTTCTATTGTTTAAGCTGTCCTTTTAGGGCAGATTTATTGTTTGCTACAAGGTTTGGGTTTTTTTTTTTACTTTGTTTTAAATGCAGTGAATGTAATTGTTTCAGAGGGAATAAATTCAGAAAATTAAGGCAACCAAATTATTTTACACACATACAAGAATGTGTCAGATGTATATTGGGTTTTTTTTATTGTTTCATTAACGCAGGTGTATGTAAGAAGAGACTATGTGTTAAGAATTTATAGACTTCATGCTTTTTAAATTTTGATCACTCCAAATGGGCTCTTCAGAGAGAAAAATACCACTTTTGAAGGTAATTTTTAATGTAGCAGAGATAAATAAATTGTTAAAAAGTGGCTAGGAGTTAGAATCGTAAAAACAGGTGTAATAATGACACGTAAGCAAGAAATAAGGAAGTGTTTCCATTTTAAACCTTAAGGACACTTGACTTGAAAAAGCTACTAAGAAAACTAGTAGATTCTCCATTTTTTGATGACCTGAGAACAAGACTGGATTCTTGGTAGGAGTCCAGACTTGTAGAATAAGCTGTTAAAACCCATCACTTGTAATCTTCTTGACTCCCTTCTCACCTCTGCTGTTTTTTTTCCTAAGGACCACAGCTCTGGGGACGTGTCTGAAACCAGCTCAGGTTCAAACTCAGAATAAGGTGCTGTGTTCCTGCCACCTCAGCACACACACGTACTTACCCACATCAGCATAGGATTTCCATGAGGCTTTCTTTGAGGTGTTAAAAGCAGAAAGGGTCAGTTTTTAATATGAGCCAGGACTGGGCTAGAGGCTGAAGAAGCCCCTCAGAGCAGCTGAGGTGTGTGGTCAAGACTTTGAGGGACCACAAAGGAGTGGTGATGCTTCTTACTGCAGAGTCTGTCCTTGCTGGGGCAGTGGGGAAGGGAAATGGTGACTCTGCAGCATGTGAGCATGTTCTTGCACTTTTGTCTATGTAGTGTTTAATGTTATCTCTTTCTCAGGTCCTGTGGTGGCCAAGAAGTAGAGTCTGGCAGTGTACGGATCATACACAAATGTAGAAGTCAGGCAAAGCTAAAATCTGTGGTTTACAAGGAAAGAATTTGCTGATATTTATTGCTATAATAAACAAAAATTAATCATTAGAGCCAAACTGTGTTTCTTATATAACATATTAAATGCAAAAATAATATTTCTCTGGTTAATACCTTTTTTCCAATTGCAGGTTCAGTGAGTGAGAAGCTGCCACAACGAGAAGGTGCTGGCAAAACAGGTAAATATCTTAGTTGGCCTTCAAACAGAAACTAAAATATCTTTGGGATAAACTACTGTGATTTTCCATAAATCTAAATTATCAATACATATTTTTGATGTATTATAGCTGCATATATAATATATATACATGTGTGCACGTTATTCATTTTACATTTGCATTGTAGATATTTAGTAAACCTATGAGTATAAACATACATTTGTGTGTGCATGCATTTATTTATATATACATAGACACTATATTTTACAAATCTCAGTCCTACAGAGTTTTCAATTCTATGCTGTTTGGAAGGTAACTTTCCTTCCCATAGCTATACTCTGAAATATTTTCCCATACTGTTTTCTTGTTCTGGAGGAGAGATTATTCTGTGTGTTTGATAAAGACAGCATTCTGCAATATCAAAATCTTGGGAACCAGAGTCCTCAGTGTATTTCTATAACAATCAGTGCTTGAGTCATCTTGGACCCAGCACTTTGTTCTCTATTGTGATTAATTCATCTGATGTCTTATGTTTATAATTGTTGTTGTTAGATACAGATCATGGTGTATATCTTGTTGGCAGGACAAAATCTGATATACATCCAACATAGCTGCTAGATTTAAATGAGGGAACTGCCTATGCTTTAAACAAAATTAAAGCCTACAGTCTCCAAACACTTGAAAAAATTGTAAATACCAAATATTTCTGTCAGTTACACTGCATAAATTAATTGTAAAGAAGCTACTCATTTTTGTTCTGATGGTAATGCTTATTTGTTTGGTACAGTGTAAATATAATTGAAGTATCTTTTTACAGGAGTTTTTGCAGTATTGCAACATATCCAGCATTTAAATAAACTATAGTGCTGTTAGGTTAAAAAAATGAGTGTTTCTTTAAAGGCTAACAATTACAAAATGCTGGAAAATTGTTTCTTCAGGTATTTCCAGACAAACTGTGGGTTCCACTACCCTTAGGCTACCTATATAGTTTAGGTTAGAACTTTCATTTTCAGCTTTGAACTGAATTATCTATTCCATATATAAAACTTGTCTGGAATCCTTCATTTTTGTTTGTGGCCATGGCAGCCGAGCTGCTGAACCCTCAATGAACGCTCACAGAACAAGGAAATGAACACAATTTATCAAATCTCCCTTTTCACCATATGTATTTGTGCCTCCAGTGATATGATTGCATTTTACTCATACCTTGTTTTTATTGTCCAGCACTAGCTTGCAGCACAAAGGGCCTCTGACCAGGTTCCCAGGTGGTCCTTGGTTCTTCTCAAATGTTGCTGTCTTCCTCTCCCCGTCCTTCTTTCAGTGGGTCAATTGCCTTATGCTTTAAATAAAGCCATGTTGTCAGAGACATCTCAAACTCTATAGAGGCTGTCACAGAGTAGAGACCAGGATTATCCATCTACCTGTGCTTTGGCTTCACAATCAGTGTAGTAAAACATACTTTGTAGCTCAGCTTGAAAAGGAATAAATAACCATGAAACTCTCTGCTTATCTTTCCTCTGCATGTTCCTGTGGACTAACCAGGGGTGCCTGCGTGGGAGTACCTGCCCATATTGTAGCCCAGCAAACTTAGGCAGGTTCACAGTGTTCTCACTGCTCCAGAAGACATGCTCCAGACCTCCAAGGTGTGGTCTTGAGGACTCTACTCAAGAGACTGAATAGACTTAACCTGACAGTCTCATGCACCAAGATGTCTCATAGATATGGACCCAGCGAGCCACATCTGTTGTAGTCGTGCATCTTGCTTTCTCTGGGTATTCCAATACTGAAAGAAAATTTCCACTGCAGATATTGGAGCTCAGGAGCTTTCTTTGCATTTGTGAATTTAAACATTAAACTGAACTGAAACAAAACTTTAAAGCTAATTCCCTAAGTATCTTCTCTGGCCTCACAGTTCTCTCCTCTATCCAAGGAAAATATTCAGACTCTCTGAAAAGCATAGATGTCAGAGATTGATTCTTTGCTGACTTCAGGACTAGGTTCTTGGTAACTGAACACCGACATCAAAAAGAATTTAATCTGGCTTCTGTTTGAATATATGCATATATGGACTGATATGCTTGTGCCAGCCAGGAAAGATTAAGCAATTACTCTGCGAGATGTCTAATTCATATCAATCATTAAATATCTGTTGTTTAAAAAAAAACCCCAAAAACTGTTTTTAGTGCTTCTTGAACAAAGTTCAGGAGGCCAATTTGGATTGGCCTGATAATAGCTGAAGTTACAGCACTATGTCTGAACTTCAGGTAATAACGTAAGACCAAATGTGTCACAAACTGAAATTGTGTAACAAAAGATCATTGGAAAAATGTCATTTAAAAGCAGGTCTGAATTTCTGGCTTGGCTCTTGGTAATATCTGCCCTTTGTAGATAAGTTACCCTTTGAAATTCTGGGTTTTCTGAATCACATACTGATTAATGATCTAAATATATGTCTTGATTTCAGTACACTAGGATACTCGAAGGTCTTTCTGAAATTAATCAGTGGTCTTATTCCACCACCCAAAGGACACCACAAAAATACCAGCAAAACTAATGAGAAGTGAGTCTCTTATGGCATTGGAGAAAAGAACCCTGACATGGTGTGGACATGAAGAATGAGCACTCAAAAGAAATCTCTTTATGCCTTGGTTAAATCATTTTACATTGAAAATAAGCTCTTATTGCCGCTACTTTGGTTTTGCAAGAAACACGGAGGTCACTATTCCTTGGATGGAAATTCCGTTTTACCTGATATCAATATT
This sequence comes from Pachyramphus minor, assembly GCA_013397135.1. Taxonomy (NCBI): domain Eukaryota; kingdom Metazoa; phylum Chordata; class Aves; order Passeriformes; family Tyrannidae; genus Pachyramphus; species Pachyramphus minor. Next base: position 106,587 of record VYXB01006843.1, read on the forward strand.
TACTTGGTATCTGTATTTGCTGTGTACTAGGCTGTGACCTCTAGAGGTGAAGGTCAGGGTGCCCCCAAATCTTCTGCGTGATTTGCATAAAAACAATGCAGACTTAAGAAAACAGTAATGCAGATGGCAAAGAGGACAGCAGGCTCTTCTGATTTTCAGTGGCAAGAAGAAATGGAAAGATATAGTATGTTAGTCTTAAAGCTATTGCTCTCTTTTACCCTGGTAAGGGTAATGACAGAAAAACTTCTCAGTTGCCTTTGATTCTGTCTTCCATGAAAATGACAGGAAAACAACCTGGCAACTATTGTGGCCCAAGATCCAATTGTGAACCTGCAAGAAATAGTAATGAAACCTTTGTATTTACTGTTTACCTTAGTCTTGGGGTTAGCTCCATGCTACAGGAAACAGCAATGACTGGAAAATCTATACTAGCATGGCCTTCTGAGTCATATTGACCCAGTATTGTCAATAATTTTAAATAGCAATAATGTAATAAGGTAAAGATGGATCTTTGGTACTGCTTTTCCTAGCAAATGTTAATTTAATAATTTTTTATGTTCAATTTTTCTATTCCAGCACTATGTCCCATGGGTTTTACTGAACTTAAGATTACTCACATCTTCTTGTCATTTTTGTAATTTTTCCTCCCTCTCTTCTTGCAGTAATGGTTGGTAGTGGATGGATGGAGAAGGATGACCAGAGGACAACCGTTGTGCAAACAATAATCTGGTTATATAATCTGTGAACCTTCCTTATAAAATCTGCGAATCTTGCTTATAAAATCTGCTTGACTCTTAAATAGATCCTACTTTGCTGAAAAAAACCTTTCATTTTAAGGCATCCAGTTGTCCGCAGCCACTCATTCTCCCCCGACTTTTTTTGCTTTCACAGGTTTTACTTGTTCTATATGTTTATCTAATTAATTATTTATAAATGGTGATTTTTCAATTATAATCTATAGGTATCAATGTGCAGTATTAGAAATGAAGAATTACAGTCCAGAGAGCAACTTGATCACTTCGTGCATTGTGAAAGACCCTGCAATAAATTCATCAGCCACAGCCTCAAAAACCATCCACTTATAAAATGTAGTCTGTATATGTAATATATCTATGCTGTGTAATGCCTATAAAAATGTTTAAATTAATGTTTGTTTACTGGCCGGGGCTATGTGCAAATCATTATTATCAATCATATATGTACACTTATTTAGCTTACTCTCATAATTGTAGTCTCCTTGCAAATCTTTTCCATTCTGAATTCAGATGATGCCTCAGCTCCTGCACTGGAGACTCAGCCTCAAGGTGATGAAGAAGGTGAGCAAACTTAACAGTGTGGTATTAAACTATATAGTTAGGGACTGTATTCCACAACATCAAATGCTACCTTAAGAGTATTTACAGTTGCTGGGCTAGTTGTAAGAAATTGCAAGAAATTTTAAGCATCGGTATCTTTTTCAGGAACAGCAAAGGCAACAAACACAATAGAATCTTTACTTACAAACAGTGAATTTTGTGGGATTGATTTGAGATGACACGGTAGCTGTGGAGACCAGCATCAACAAATTTAATTGTCACTACTGAGGGCAGACGTACGTTTTAAACTTGAGCCAAAGTGCAGGTTAAAACTGTACATTCAAATAAAGAAATTAAAGGGTAAATTCTACTCTCAGCATATTGCCTAGCAATATTACTATTAAGGTTGATGTTTTGTCAGGCTTACTTTTCTCTTGAGAATTTTGGTGCTAAGTAAATGTAAAGCTCAAGGCCTACATGCAGTAGTAGTTTTATGTTGTGGCTGCCTTACCACTCCACAAATCTTGTAGAATATGATCTGAAGTCATTATATATTTTGGGTCCACACTAAGAGATTTTTATCTTAATTAAACACAATTTTAATCTAAAAGTATTTCTTTCAACCTTTTGTACAAATGGAATAAAGAAGGGACTATTCATGCCTTTGTATGTGTAAAGGTTTTCACTGTCCTAATATAAAACAGTGTACCTTTCTTTTTAGACCTATGTATCTATAAAGCTAGCCACTTATTCAGTTGCTGGTAACCTTTAAAAAATGTTAACATTTATAAGCTATTTTCTGTTGCTTTTTTTTTCTAGATATAGCTTCTCGTTATCCTACACTGTGGACTGAACAAGTAAAGAGTAGACAAAACAAAACCAATAAAAGCTCAGGTAAGAAACTTATGTTGCTCTTACTTTGCAAAGCTCCTGTGAAGACATGCATGAAGCCATTTTAATAACCATTATGCTTCCACTCTCATTGTAGGATAGTGACATAATGATTTGTGTGGTGATGATTTAGTAGACTCATGCATCATAATTTCTTTTTATAGAAGAGTGTTTTTGTCCAGACTTTATTTGACTAAAATGATACTAGTCCACTAAAGTCTCTGTCTCACATCTATTTACATCTGTTAGTGGGTTTGACATTTAATTTTTTCATTGTCTTTAGTTCTCTGCCTCTTTGCTATCTCCTTTTTTTTTGGGTGATGTGTAGCAAGAAGGTGCTTGTAAAATGACAGTGTGGGTTACATTTGTTTGGTGATAAATCTTAGGAAGCAAACTGGAAAAAAACAAACTCCATCACAAACCAGTTGTCAGCAAACTAGTTTTAGAAAAACAGTGTTATCAGCTTTTTGCTACATCACTCACCTGTTATTTACAGACTGATCACCAGCTTCAAGTAAATTCATGAAGTTGCTTTTCAAAAATAATTGTTGAATTCCGGTTTTGCTTATTTTCACCACTCTTCATAATTGAGCTTTGTAGACCTGGACTAGGAATGTTAGGTGAACGTCCTAAGACTGAAGTCTGTATAATATTCAGACACATTCAGTACTTTGGTGGATTATAAATTTTGATGCCTTCATCACTGTTCCTTCCTTTCAATGGGGTAAACTTTAGAGAATCTTTCTGTTTTCTTTTTCTCTGGAAAAATGTTGTGTTTGAAAAGAAACAATTTCTTTTCATGCAGGTTGTGATTCAGTAAATCACCCAAACCCATGCTTCAAATCCAGTACAAATTGAAGTTATGCTTTACATTAAGTACTGCGCTTCAGTATTTTACCGAATTGAGGCCCAAAAGGATTAAAAAAAAGACAATCATCATCAGAAAGAAAGCAAGGCTTATCCTTAGTAAGACAGTAGCCTACACAACATCAGTCTGTATGTGTATTGAGTATCTAAACTCCTGCTGTAGTTTGTGGAGATGTAATCAGTGTGGTCACTGGAGCCTAGAGAGCCACCCACCCGGTCATAACATCAATAGCATTGTAAAGCTAACTAGATAACTGGATCTCTCTAAGTATGGTGACTAGTTAAGCTCCCTAGATGATATAAAGGTGTCTGTGTTTTAGATGAACTTATTCCCACACTGGTATCACTTGAAAATCTAGGTACTATTCTTTTAGAGTTTTAGTATTTTGTGAAGACCAGAGGACAAAAGGTTTTTTGCCTTGAAGAAACCGGATGTTTTGGACTATGTTCTTAGCAATTGCTGGTTACTGTGGCTAAAGAGTTTGGTGCAACTTGAATGTGAGTGGAGAAAACAGTGCAGATACTTTCCCATCACCTAACCGGGAAAGTGCAGTTCTCTGAGGACAGCTCAGGCTGGACTGTAGAACTCTTAGGTTTTCCTTGCTATATCTTCTCTATGAGTAGTTTATATCCCTGTGGGATTCTTGGGAACTAAGCGTGACTTTTTCAGAGGATGTATGCCATATTCTGAGTTTGAATATAGGCAAAGAAAGTGTAGTTTGATCCTTTTCACAATTCCCAGTGAAACTTCAGATTAATTTTCTTAGCTTGAATTTAAGAGCCATCATTTTCTAATAGTCTGTTGTAGAAGCACTTCCGTGAAAAATAAATAGGGTGAGTTTAACTGTTAGTATTTTTAATGTTCAAAAAGATTCTTAAAGTATGAGTAATTTCTAAGTAGAATCTATACACCAAAGAACAAATCATACTTAGTGTAAAATTTCATTAATTTTGCAAATACAGGATATGAAAAGTCATCCATAATCTGAAATATACTTACATAGGTGCTTAAGAACTTTAGAGATTCTGATGATAATATAATTCAAGATAAAGAAACAGGGTTGAATAATGTAGTATTGGCTAAGACAAGGTGAAGTTTCACCTATTTATTATTCAGTTCTATTCTCTTATTTTTAATACTTACATATTCTGTTTCTTTAAAGATTTAATAGTGTGTCATTCTACTCATGTCATTCTATTGATTTAATAGTATGTCATTCTATTAATTCATGTCATTCTAATGATTCATGTATTCATTGATCATATATTTATTGATTGTGTATTTAATGAGCTTTATAAAGTGATTGTAAAATTAGTATTTGTTTTGTTGATAATCCAGTATGAACGGCAAAATAGAAGAGAGGAAGAAATTGTTGCATTTCTTTGTACTTTACTGAACTTGACTGGATCCATGTGTTAAATTTTAAATACATCAAATGAGTGGGGAGAAGTGGAATGTCCCTCACAGTCAATGGCAGAACTCCCAGACAGTGTTGAACCATTCATACTCTGATTACATGCTACTAGTTCACCTAATAGATCACATTTCATCTGGATCAGGCATAGACACATGATGTAGTGTTTGTGCAAACTTCATGCTTTCTGCTATCCTTATGCTTATGTGCTTTAAGGAGGTGCTAGAGGACAAGCACAAAATAAGGTTGACACAGAGGAAAACCTAGTCTGCCATTAAGACTTCTGAGGCAAGGTCACGTTGTAAAAATTCTGAACACATCTATGCAAAGAGCAGTGGGTTGTGTGATTCTGACACTTTTCATTCAGAATGAAGAATCCAAAATCAGAATTCAATGTCTCCTCAAGCTATGGCTTTAGCGACTTCACAGACACCTAGATTTCAGCCAATATATCTGGATGTTCTGGTAATGTAAAATCATCATCATTTTTTCTTCAGCTGTGCACACGTGAAAGGAACACTTAGCTTTTTGTTTAATTTTCTGACACAATCGATTGTTTATTGCTGCCTTGTTTATAAAAACTATCAGTTTCAGGGCTTTAAAAATCTGTTACAAGATTTTATCAATTAGTCCCAGCAAGCTTGATCCAACGGGAGTTCATTCTCAAAATACCATCTGGGAAAACACTGGCATGCACATACAGTAATGTAGTATGAACTGCCTGCAAATGCAAATGAAAACAGTTGGTATAATGTCTACTGAGAATACCTTCTTAATAGACTAAAATTGTGAAATTTAAAATGATACTGTAACTAGCAATGCTATATCTATATCTAGCAACTATATCTATGCCAAATAGCTGCTTGCATTTATCTGTCTGTATAGTCTGAATCTGTAGCAAAACCTGCCAGTGCAGCTGACTAATATGACAGAATGACATTCTAAAAGCTGAACACAGTTTTTATTGCCTTGTCATCTGACAGCTTTAAAGCATTTGTACATAAGAGTTTTTCTCACATGGAAACTATGTTGCTTGTCAGTGAGGTTTCTGTCTTGGTTTCTTGTTTTGTTTTGTTTCTCAGACGCAAATGTTCTGGTGGGATCCCTGTGCACTGATCATTCTCTGAAAGTTACCTTCTTATAAAGGACCAAGAAAAACCATGTTCCATACTGCAAACTGAACCTGACTAACTGCCTCCTGCTATGTCTATCCTGACAAAAGTCAGTCTTGGAGTTAAAAAAATTTTCATGAAATAAACCAAATCCAGCATTTTCTTTCAAAGGAAGTAAATATAAGAGTTTGTGTGTCTGCCCAATTACATCCATTCTAATAGCCATCCCTTTCTAGGCATAGGAAAATTAATATCTTGAGAGACAGAACACTGAGTAACAGCTCAGTGACTTTGTATTCTCATTAATTGTTGCATTTTCCAGATGTTGCTTTTAGTATTGACTGAAGATAAATTACATGCAGTTGAAGTTGTGTGAGCTAACAAGAAAAAAATAAGATCCAATTGTGTGTTTCCACTTACATATTTATTAGAAAATAGTTAGAAGTGTTCTAAAAATATTTTGAATTAGGCTTATTTTGCAATGTGAAGATTTGAGATATGAAACCAGTTAGAAGGAAATCAAAATGGGTATCATAACAAAGTGAGAAAAGAACACAAGCAAGAGGGAGAAGAAAGTATTGTAAAAGCTTGTTGGCTCTCCATTTCAGCAGGGTTTCATAGGAAGTCATGTTTTTGCCTGCAGAACCCTGGCTAATCTTCCATTCTCAAATTTGCTTGTATTCAGCACAAAAGGAGGGACGGGCGAGGACAAGACCTACATGCTCTTGCATTGCACCTATATTGAACACTCAGAAATTGAGTCTAAATTAATATATAAAATATATTTGCATAAGAGAAGAGACAGAGTAGAAGTGGTCCATTAATTGCAAACCACTGATTTATGTGGGAAAACCAGAATTTTTTCCCTGTTATTACCTCATTTCAGCCCTAAAGACAGTGTTTCTTTCCAACATTTAGTGAGGTGTGAGCCACAGTCAAACATGGGATTTGCATTCCCAAACTTGTGTTGTAAGGGCAGCCACTAGCTGTAGCTGGAGAAATAAAAACATGGTAATAAGTTGTTGAAATATATCCATCTCATGCCTTCATAGGGGCTGGTGTACCTGATATCATCATGGGCTAAAAGTTACAACAGCCTACTCTAAATCTGTGATGTTCTGGCACGGAGGTTTCATAATCCAGAGCACCTGAAATGGAATTGAGGTGGGCTCTAAGAACCTCAATTCCAGTCAGGAAAGGAAAGAAGTACTGACTTTAAATTTCTTCAAACATATCAACTGGTTATTAAGTTCACATATGGGTTCTGTCAATGGGAACTCAGTCCCTTATAGATGGGCAGTCAGTTGCTACCAAATTTTAGACGAGTTCAAGTCCATATATTATTGCTGTCATCTTCATAGCTTGGACTCATCTGCAGGTCATCTATCTACACAAGAAAAGGCACTAGCATTTTTCCGTGACATCTACAGCAAGTCTGAATGTTTTGTGATAACCGGATCTGGCTTTTGCGCCTTGTAAAATCTGTGGGTACTGAAAGATGTCAGCTGATGGTAGAAAATTTGTTTTTTGGCCTGTTGCCTCAGCAACTTGTACATGGAAGCTAAAGAGAAAAGCATTGTGAGGAAATTTAGTAAGAAAAACTGACAAAGAGGAAGACTGGAAGCTTCTAGAACAGCAGTCTTAGGGCCTTCTCAGACTCTTTGGGTTGTCTCCGTTTGGTAATTCACTAAATGTTTGCTTTAGAGTTCATGAATGAACTCAACTATTTGGACTGAACGATAATTTCTGATTTGTATTTTACTATAAAACCACTACTGTTAAGAAACTGTTGGGGAGGGAGATGTGTGAGGCATTGTTACAACTTGATAGATCTGCTACTGTCATATTTTTAAATATTTTGAAGATTAGGAGGTAGTTCTCTTTCCTTCTCTTTCCCTTGTTGTTGTTTTCCTGTCAAGAACCACAATAGTTTCAGTGTAGAATTGTTTTTGAATATTGGTGACAAGATATCCCTTGGCAGCTGAAAAACTTAAGGCTTTAAAACCACTAATTCACACCATTAGGGCCAATCAGTAAATAGTTGACTTAGTTCCAAATAGAGAACTTTGTCTTACTTTTCAGCAGCAATTTTTGATAATATCCTATTCTTGATTTAGCTATTACACATAGAGAGAACAATACTCTTCACCCTTCTCACCTTCTTCACCTGTGAACAAAGTTACTCATCATACTCTGGTTCTGTTTCTTTTTCTTGCTTTGCCTTGCTTTGTCTGTTCTAAATTGGTAAAAGAAAATTACTGTTTTCTTTCAATTCTTTCAGTCTCTTCCAAGAAGGTAAAATTTTCCAGACCTCCTGACCTCCTCACAGTGCTTGTATCTTATGATTCATTCTTAATTTGTAGGCTGCTGGATCATGCTTATTATAGAACTGTCTTATCTTTAATAATCCTTTTCATAAGGATTTCCATTTATCTTCATTTTAATTTTACATATTAGTTCAAAACCTTTAGAAAGATCAAGCACTAACATTTCCAGGTTTTTCCTTCCACTACAGGGGAAGATCCTCCCATCTTAAACCATTAAAAAATAGAGTTCTGTTTTACATCCAATTGATATCCTTTATGCTCAGGATGTTCCAGGGTTTTATTAGACCCCCACTGTGGGGAAGAAGAAAAAAAAAAATCTGTTTTATGCAAGGCAGATAATTTCTATTTTACTGCATGTGTTAACATTTGATGCCAAAAGATAGTAATCTTTCCTGACCATTTTTAATTATACCATATTACTTTCTGCAGCAAGTAAATGACATAACAGTCCTCCTTGAAGTTCTCCTTTAGTTTTTAGACATGCACTCCCCCACCTACCCACAGCTTTCTATGGTTTGCCAGACATCAGATTGCATAATCATAAAAGCACAAATAAGCTCCATAAATCCTACAAGGGATGTCAGCCTAACTGTCTATATTTTAATGACAGATGCAAAAAAAACCCAAAACAAAACACATAAATCATGTTAATGCACAGAAGTATATTAGACTGGATCATATCAAATGCCATAATCTTTCTGGGAAATACATAAAACATTCAGTCAAGGCTGTCTGGATCTGGCTATGGCTATACTATGATTGTTGGGTGGTATATAGAAGACAGATCTTTCAACAGGGTAAACAGTAAGAGCTGCCAGACCTTCCATGATCATTCCAATGAACTGATAGGAGAAAATGCCCATGTTCCATGCAGAGATGGAGTTTTCTCTTCTGTAAGTCAAATAACTGACTGTGCGCCCTTCCAATAATTAAGGAAGTAGTGTTTGAAAAGGAGGCCAAAACCAGTTATGTGAACTGTGGAATTCTACTGCTTGATCTTCATTAAAAAAACCTCTGACTGCTGTTAATGGAAATACAGACCATGGAAGGACCAATAGTTATGTAACACACTCCTTGATAGATCAGGTTATGGCTAGTCACAGTGGCTTAAATTTGGAGGGAATTTCTATGTTACTAGAAAAGAAGCAGTTATTTAAGAGACCTTAAGACTGCTGGTTTTCATTCAGCTATTTTTAATACCTGTTTTAGTTTAAAAACAGTAGGTCAAGTGTCTGCATTCAGCCACAAATAAAACTATGTTTAAATAAGATTAAGACTGTAAATTAAATTTCAGATCTTAAATTCTCTTGGTGTGTTGCAAAACACATGAAAAAAAAGAAGGCAAATCTTAATGCACCAAACCGGTTGAAAATGCAGCCTACTGGTTGAAAATGGAACCATGTGATTTAATAGGGAACTTTTAAAAAAAAGTTAAGCATGTTCACTTAAAAAAAAAGTATCTTCATTATAAAAAAATTCAAAGAACAAAAGACTAGCTCCTAAAGCTGAATTGTTTTGGTTCAAAACTCAAAATCTTGATTGTTCACTCTAATGTCTTGTTGGATCTGTAATTTTGAAACTTTGTTCCTTCTTTTTTGAGGGCTGGGGTCCTTAACCTGACAGTCTATGCAGGACTTAAAGGGCTCCCCTTTTTATAAACTCAGAGATACTTCAGCAAATTTGTAGGCATCTTGGATTTTGTGGTTCTCTGTGAAGTTCAACACAAAGAAAGAGCTTGTTGTGGGGTTTTGTTCTTATTTAAAAAAAAATCACTTTTTAATCAAAAACAAACACTTTGAATGAAAAATATCTTTTCATTTAAAGACTTGTTTTACCAGCAAAGACAGTCACAAAGAAATTTTTCAATCAACTACATTGTAGTCATTACAAGCTGTGAAAAGAAATATATTTTTGCCACTTAAACAGTATGTTGCCTTGTTCCATTGTTTTCCAGTGAGATCTTAGTGTTGTTTAAACTTACCACTTCTGTTCTTCAGTGAGTAAAGACAACCTGTCAACATTCCTCTATTTGAATGAATGCTTAGGTGTAGTTCTTGTTGCACTAAAATGCATTACAAGTACATAAATTCCTCAAAAGTGAGTCACCTGTATTGCCCTGGCATTATTTTCCAGAGTACCTCGTTAGAGCAGGGCAGCAAACTGGTTGAGGTTAGGTCTGGCAACAGAGGAGTAAAAAGTCAAATTAACAGCTCTAGTGGCCCCAGAAGCTGAGATACAGTTTTAGCAAGAAAGTAGAAAATAGTTCAGAATTGCATTATCTGTTCAGGTTGAAACTGTAGGAAGCGTTGAGTACCTCCCTCAGTCACTAGGCCAAATTTTCACATAGATGTTGAGAAGAATTCTCAAAGGCGTAAGAACTGACAAAGACTGGTCCTCATGGTTATGTTTACTTGTCATTTAGTTCATTCATCCACATACTGTGTTACAATGGAGACTTTTAACAGAGTCAGGGGTGTGATTAGCTGCAGAGGCTCATGACCAACACACCGTCATGCGCAGTTTACCCTTCTTTCAGTACAGCACTGTGCCCAGTTATTCTGGCTGGCAATAAGGTAGGGACCCTTTCTGTTTGCCTAATTGCTTTGAGAAGCAGACATGTAAATAACTTCTCTGTTTCCTCTCTGATGTTCCCAAAACTCCCAGCACGTAGCTAAAGCTACGTCAAACTGCTAAAGCTAAAGTCAAACTGCCAGAAGGCAATGAGAAAATTTTTAATCTCAGTGCTCTCCTGTTTGGCTGACTAAAGGTCCTTCAGCTTAAGTGATTTACAAATTTAGTATTCTTGCAATTCCTAATCAGGTTTAAAAAGCAGTCTAAGATAATTTTTAAGACATTATTTTTAGTTCCTATGAGCTGACACAACAGAGAACCAGCAAAGCCAAAAATATCAGTATAAATGTCAGTGGTTTGAAAGGTCAGTTCTCTCCATTTCCCTACCAATATCTCTAGTATGAAACAATCTTCTAATGTAGTAACACATCCTGTAGTTCATCCATTTAACTAAACAGTCCAACATAATAATAGCAAATGTCAGGAGGGGATGGTTTAGTTTCAGCAGACATGAAGCCCCATTTTACTCAGAGCAGTGCAAATAGGATGACTCTGCTGCAGTTAGAAGGGCCATGCCACTGGAAGTCTTATCAGGAGAGATGCAAATCAGGCCTGGAGTGTTTTTTTAAATTTTCATTTAATTTTCCCTTAAATGGGGTTAGTTGCACAGGATTGATGATGGTGTTATTGCCTCTCTTGGAAGCACACTCACTTCTTAAGGTAGTTTATATGTAGTATATCAGTCTGCTGAACCAATGATAATAGGACAGCCCACATCAATCGACCTGCTATTGCATAGCTGGAATACTTTGACTTTGATGAATGTGTTGTCAGCACAAGGGCTCCTCTATTCCACTTGTATTGCCAGTTGAAAAACTGAACAAAGTATTTTCTCTTTATTACTTTATATACAATTTAATTTTCTCCAGATGATGTGTTTTGTACATTGAAACATATTTATATTCAGAAACATTAAATATTCATGAAGACCTTCACACATGTCTGAGAATACATCGCATAGCTAACCATAGTGCTAGCTGTAAGGATGTCAATACACTTGTCAAAAATGAGCCTGTTTGACTTCTGCGTGTGACTGTAGAGCAACCCCACAGAATAGCTAGAGGAAAAATGCCTTGTTTCAGATCTTTTTAGTCCTCATATAATTGATCAAGAAAGTTTTTGAGTCAGAAAATTATATTTAATTTTAGTTTATCTTTTTTTAATACATGCTTTTATTGGAGCCTTGTGCAATATTATTACAGTCTCTGTCATTCATCCTCAATGTTGGTTGCACACACCGTCCCTGTTCTGTTTCCAGTCCTTTCTTTGCAGTCTTTCTCTTCTGTCAGTAGCTGGTCTTGACTGCATATTTCTCAAAATTTTTCCTAGATATCATTCTTCAATCTCAAATGCTGCTGGACAAATCTTTGTAACTTTGGTTTTTCATTTCTCTTTTCTTCCACCTTCTCTTTTTAACTATAGCAACCAGAGGCATAAACTGGAAGCTTTATGAGAGGAATAATCAAGGAATCAAGGCTGTAGATTCTTCTATGAATTTGCAGTCTGTACTCTGAAAATACAGAGACTCCAAATCCAAGCTGAGCGTTCTTAGGAGCATCCAGTTGTGCAATGAATAGGAGAGAGTTTTATTCCTAGATTGAGTAAGCTTGGAAAGGTGTCATGTCTTATCCGTGCAGGATTTCAGAGACTATTTCAGGGGTAACTTGTCCAATTGTGGTATTCATACTGCAGGATACTGAAAGATACCAAAATGCAGTAGCAACTAGTTGTTTGATCCTAAAGCTAGTGGAGTATATTTTCAGAATTAATTCAGTGCTTTTCTAAGTAAGAAGGTTTCCTTAGCCAAGGCTGTGAGTTTTTTTGTGGAAGTTCATTTGAGTTTTTAAAGTAAAACTTAATACGGGAGTCATTACACCAATGCTGTTGGTCTGATTGACCAATGCTCAGTCTCTTATTCAGTCTATATTTTGTGCCAATATTACTTCCGCAGGATGTCATTGTGGAGACTTAAGCAACCTACAAAGTATAGTATGTGAAAGTGTCTGACATCAGCTAGTGGAGGGAGACAGCGTGATTTCATTGCTTACATTCAGGGAAGCTAGCCAGGAACTCCAGGGCTCAAACCCTGGCTCTGCTTCTGGGAGGGCTGTTGCAGTCTGGACAGATCAATGCAAGCAGAACAAAAGGTTTCATTGGAGAGGTGGTTGAGACAGTGTCTAGTAGAGGACTATGGAATACAACAAGGAACTTTACAGGCTTATATAGTATAGGCAGTGGAACAAAAGAAAAAGGTGTTACACTGACCAGTTGAAATAGTTGCATTTTTCTAAATGAAAATGTACAACCTAAACCCCTTTTATCAGTTTCAATTTTGCATCTAGACTTTTTGTCTTTTGTTTTGTTTGTTTTTGTTTTGTTTTTGTTGGTCTCTGAGTTTTAGTCATGGAAATCCTGACATTGGATTAAAACTCCTTTTCCTTGCAACTGATTGACAACTTCAAAGATTCCTCCCCTTCATTCTGCAAACTGTACTTGCCCCTGTGTGATTAGAAAGTACATATGTAGAACACAAACAAAAAGAGGATACCAATTACTTAGGTACAAAGGAGAATCTGTGTCTTCTCCTCTGTGTTATCTTTATCAAAATAAATACACATGTATGAGGCAAAATTACTAGTATTTCAAGGATATTTGTTATGGGACTGTACTACAGTTATTCTCAGATGTGATCCAAGGCAAGCAGGTTTGTAAATACACAGACTTTCCCACTCTTCTTTAGCCTGTGTTTGCTCCTTATGACTGTTGAAAACAAGTACAACTAAAGGCCCTTGTGGACTTCATTAATTATGACAGTGGTTGATTGGTTTGTCACAGAAGACTTTATAACAATAGGCAGATTTAATCAGCAACAGCTCTGGTTGCAATAGCTTCACAACCTCCAGGGAGCATCATGCACTGAGCTTCCTTTTGCATTATTTTCAAGTCATCAAACAATATTTAATCTTCTCAAATTAAAAAAAAGCATACAATGTATTATATGTAGAAATAATAACAGAATGTCTTCACATAAACAATAATAAGAATGTTTCCATATTAGGTGACTGAATGCCAATATTACTCTTTCTTGTTATGTCCACTGTCTGATGAAGTTAAATATTTAGAATCTGTTTTATTTGAACAGTACTGACAAAAACAGTCCTTTGAATTTTCTCCCTTGGTTGTAGAGAGCTCCAAAATAAATGAGGTAGATGTGCACGTCTGTGTGGGGAGACAAAATAGGAGCAGGTCTGAAAGGACTGGAAATATTTGTGGAAAACAAGCTAAGCAAACACCTTGAAAAATAAAACTTTCTGAAACCTGTTCTTTACTCACATAATAGATTGTTGGGAAGTATTTATGCAAGGTCTACTCCATTGATGCAGGTAATTTGTGTGACATGTTAAACATATGAAACTCATAATCTTCTGAAAACTTAAATCATACCTTGTAAAGGATTAAAGATCCTTAGTCACACTTTAAAACTCTCATTTTACTGGTTCAAAAGTCTTTGAGTTTGCTACCATCCATCATCTAAGAAGCCTTTAAAATTGTTCTGAATATTCTTGAGACTGAGTTTTCTGCTGGTGATCCCTACTGTGTACAGTGGAATGGTTCCAGTTTACAGGAGCAGAAATTTTGGTCTGGAATTTTTAATATGATAGTGGGTCTTCATTCTTCAAAAGCATAGGGATGTTTTACTATCACCATATTTAGTACTATCTACACTTCAGAGAACTATTTCTTTTTGAAAGCAGAGATGAAAATGGAGTGGAATTGGAATTTTAATTTTTAATTCAGATTGCACTTGTTTTGCTCCAAAGTTTGAAGGTAAAGCCAAGCCAGTGATTTAGCTTTGCTCTTGAAACCAAAGCATAGGCTGAGCTGTTTAACCATGGCCATATGAGAAAAGAGCAATGTAAAGCTATATTAAAAGTTGTTGGAGCCAAAAGAATGAGTTTTAGAATATTCTCACTGATTTTTACCCTGCTTTGTCTCATTCTCTTTATTGAACACTAAATGTTGCCAAAATTAGTAAACAGACTTCTATTTGATTCTCTTTGCCTCTCCTGTTATCCTACATGCTTTATAAATAGAGTGCCTTGGATATAATGTGCTAGGGAGCAAAGACCTGTACAGCACTTAATTGAAGATGAGGCTTTGGATTTGTGCAGGATTAAACCAGTGAAGTTACCTTTTGACTAGGCTTCATGTTCATGTTGTTGAATCTCACATGGAGGACAAGAGTTAATGCTTTCTGGGAACAGTGTGACTCAACAGATGATAGCACTTTACTGAATCTGCTTGTTGCTCTGTTAAAAGATTTTTCATTGCACAACACAATTCTTGTAATTAGAGACAGAAGCAATAATACTCATACTCATTTCCCACCTGCTTCTTGCCTTTTCTTTGACAAGAAAAAAAAGACCAAGCCAGTAGAAAAGTGGCCAATTTGGATTCATCTGTCATAAATTAGGTTTTAAGGGTGTAACTATGTTCTTAGTATTACTACAATCTTTTAATGTTGGGATCGTTTAAACCAAGTAGGTTTTAAGGGTGAGAGGCAGTGATGGTAGCGTAAACTTTTCATTATGGCTGTCAAAGTAACATTCCTTGAAACACTGAGTTAAAAAGGAGGATTTCTGTTTCAGCAGCCTGTTAATCTCTGTATTCTTCCTCATTGTCAGAGGGCCAAATCCTTGCCATTCTGTAATATTCATCCAGTCTGCTATGAACTAGACAGAGCTGCATACGATACTGACCATTTTGTAAGACACTCTGAGACATGTGGAGGAGAACTAACTAAATGCAAAATAACATCTTATTTTTTGAACATATCTGCACATTTTTGCAACTGTACACCTCAGATCACATTCCCATAAAACAGCCAGAAGTCCTCCTGGCTCCCACTGGCTTCTGCAACTGTAGTCAGGGTTCTGTCTGTAAGCTGGTTGGAAAAGAGTTGATACTTAGAAAATTAAGTGTATGTGGAGCACAGTCACGTCAGGCAAGAGTTAAGCAATAAGGCTGAAAAACTGCATGGTGCCAACAGCATTAGCAGAGTGGACCAGAGGCAGGAACAAGACATAGGCCACAGTCAGAGATCCCACTGTACACCTCTGAAAGGAAAATTACTTGGGTGCCTAAGGTCAAGTACCCAAAGTCATATCCATGCACTGATGTAACCATTTAGGTTTCCAAAATGGTGAAGAGAGACATCTTCTGTTTCACTTTGGGGAAGTGCTGGATTGATAAACAGCCCTGTAAGCTGGCTGGGTTGTTTAAGTGTCAAAGTATGAATTTAGGTACCTGTTGGCCTATTTTGTTTTATTTTAATTTTTAGTAGAGCTATTCAAAAAAATACCCTCAGCTAACTTGGCAAAGACTTTCATTTTCACAGCTCTGTGGAAAAAGCGAACTAGCTTTCTTTTCATTTCAAATTTTTCTTTAAAAATGTGAGATTTTTCCACTGGCAGGAGACTAACATTTGCTGGTCAATATACTCATAACACAGGAACGGTAGATTTGCGCATTTTGGTTTAATGAATGAGCCTTCAGATTGCTATAGCAAGCTGGCCAGCTAGCCACTGTGTTTGGGAAAAGTCGGTGATTTTCATTTGCTGTAATTTTGGGTGGTGGCTTTTTTGTTTGGTTGGTTTTGCAGTTTGAACACAATGGTGTTGCTCTGCTCTGGCAGTGAGAGGCAGCCATATGTAGCAATAAGAGGTACCGATATTTCTTCTTATGTAGGAAAACCAGATTTCATCCCCTTTGGCAAATAAGTGATTTCAGATGTATCCTCGCAGGATGGGACAGTCTTTTGCACAGTCTCCCTGCTGACTTTAGGGAAGTCAAGTTAACAAAGTCAAGCAAGTGCACCTGCAGGTCCACGCTCTTTCCATTAATTGAACAAAAGGGGGATAAGGGAAGCCTGATGCCATGTGATTGACCAGTTGGCTTTAAATGATTTTTATTTTCTGTAAAGGTTTTCTTGAAAGATCCATTGTAGAGGATAGGGTGTAAACAGTCCTTGGATCATGTTTCGCACTTTGCAAAGGCTTGCTGTCACTTTCACACACTGCTGTTAATGATTAACAAAAATATGTTGTTCTCGGTTCACTGCTCTCTCACATTTCAGAGAGGGTATTCTAAAATGTTTAACTTGGGATGTTCAGGATACAAATTTTGTATCTAATGGAAATTTGACCTCTGAAATAACACAGATGTATAACCTAATATATACTAACTTCCTGTTTCTCTGGCATTTATATGCATTAGTAGTAAATGCTAATATTGTGACATTTTGAATCAGATTGTTTCATGTTTGTAAATGAAGACTAATTTTTCTGTGAGTTTTCATAAAGTCAGTGAACAGATCTCACACTACTGTTTTAACTAATTTAAGTAAGAATGGCAAAATATAGAATTACATTTTGTTTAAAAGAAATAAGTAGTTTGATCCCTTAACCTGTTGAATGACAGTGTGAGAACTCAGTGAGGAGAAAAATGATCATAAATGAATAATTTAGTAATTTAAATTAGTTATAATTCTGAGAGAAGAGAAATTTGAATATTTGCATAATATTTCATAGAATCATAGAATCAACTGGGTTGGACAGGACCTCTGAGATCATCAAGTCCAACCCTTGATCCACTACTGCTACGGTTACTAGACTATGGCACTAAGTGCCACAACCAGTCTTTTCTTGAATACCTCCAGGGATGGAGAATCCACCATTCTAGTGCCTGATTACTCTCTCTGTAAAGAACTTCTTCCTGATATCTAACCTTAACCTCCCCTGGCAGAGCTTAAACCTGTGCCCTCTTGTCTTACTGCTGGTTGCCTGGGAGAAGAGACCAACCCCCACCTGAATCTTCTCTTCTCCAAGCTAAACAACCCCAGCTCCCTCAGCCTCTCCTCATAGGACTTGTGTTCAAGTCCCTTCACCAGCCCGGTCGCTCTTCTCTGGACCCGCTCCAGCACCTCGACATCCCTCCTGAACTAAGGAGCCCAGAACTGAGCACAGTACTTGAGGTGTGGCCTCACCAGTGCTGAGTACAGAGGCAGAATCTCTTCCCTGCTCCTGCTGGCCACACTGTTCTTGATACAGGCCAGGATGACATTGGCCTTGGCCACCTGGGCACACTGATTTCTTGTCTCTTGTTTCTTTAACCAAGAAGTTGGGCTAAAATAAGCAAACAAGCAGCAAAGAAACAATCAAACAATGCTAAAATAGCAATGTTCTAACAATGTTCTAAACATTCTAAAAAGATAAAGAATTACAGAGGTATGTGCAAAACTTCCTCTAAACCAGAAACTTAAAAAAAAAATAAAAAAAAAAATCCATTAATTGGATTCTGATTAAACAGCAAGTCTTCCCATTCTATTTCAGACCTCTGTCTTACAGCTCCCCCAAAATTTCACCTGTTTTTAGAACCAGAATTTGTTTATTACAGAAATGTTGATTTGACATAGGGATACTTGGTTACTCAAACACAGGGTAAAGGTTGAGAAAATCTTGGTATATGCCTGTAGATTAAATTGACTGTGATAATGTTCTTTTCAGGTAAAGTTGAATGGGAACTGATGGTCTCTGTGTTTTGGATCTTTTTTTTTTGATGGGCTGAGTGCATTTCCAGATGGTTTTATTTGTGTCTTGCAGTATCTTTGCATACGAAACCACATAGATAAATGAGAGCATCTGTTTGTGATTTATCCTGCTTTGTTTGGTGGAGTAAAGTACATAAATTAATCATTAAGGCTGTGTTGAAGTTATGAGCTTTTTCTTTAGCCACAAACATCTACCCAAGCTCCAAACGTGCAAAATAGTGTACAGCCATACTCTGAGAGATCTCTGAAAATACACATAAGGGGCCTGCAATATTTGGTTCCCACAAGTTTTTTCACAAACAAGAAAAAATATGGGTAGGAATGTTGCCAGCTTTCTCCAGTCCTTGAGAACCCTTATGCTGATGCGTATCTGAACCTAATGTAAATCAAAACACGTGGCTCCAGATGAGTATTAGTACTGTAATTTAGTACTAGGTTTTGGTTGACATTTAGATGTTGGGTCTAAGGTTGAGTGTTTATTAATATTACCTATATGCTTACAAGCAGGACTTGGTCCATGAAGAAGTATTAGGTTTAACTGGAAACACACATGCATGTGAATATATTCAGCTGAGATGATGTATAGTCCATTGAATTTAGTAGGTATTTTTCCATGGATTTCTACTGAGGGAGGACTGGGCCACATAAATACTCCTTGTTTGATTCAGGTTAATGAATAGTCTTTATAAGAAGCTAGTAGCATGAGCAAATTACTTCTTGCATTTTTTGTAACATTGAGCTGCGCTTGATTCCTGTCAGAGTCGAGCTTACTTGAAACTGTAAAGAGTGGGGAAGCAGACAAGCTCTTGTAGGAACACGTCAAGAAAGCTTGGTGTGAGGTGCCCATACCCTGGTCATAAGGGGTAACAAAATAACTTTGTGTATGCAAAGGGTAGGAAGTTGGCATCTTAAACAGCATTATGCCGCCTCGTCTACCTCTTCAGAGAAGGAATCTGTTATGCTAGAGAACATCTCAAGAGCTGGAAAACCTGAAAGAATATGAAACCATGGAGTTACATCTCTCCTTCACTAGAAAAAAATTAGTTTAGGTATTTTTTGTCATTTTTATTAGCTGTGCTTATAAGAGGAACAGACATGATGGATTATGCATGATGAAATTGGTCAGATACAGGTAAAGAACCTTCTAATTTACCTTGAAGGTGCATGTTTTTTGGAGTTAGGAATAATGGAACCACTTCTCTAATGGACCATTTTGCCATTCAGTCAACATAAACTCCTCTGCAAGGAGAGTATAGCTTGAATAGAAATTATCCGTCTTCCCCCTGCTTTTCTAAAGGGAAAATTTTGGTCATATGTGGAAATACAATTTGGTGTAATCTAAGTGGAAATCCATTCAAGAAACTTGAAGACTACGCAAACTAGTTAAAAATGTAAAAACATATTGTGGTCAGTTTCCTTGGGGTGTACTAACTTTACAGGTTCAAGGAAGGTTCATCCTAAGCAAATTAATCGAATTCTTATTCTCATGAGATATGAATTTCTTGGAAGGTTTTATGGCCATCAATAGGATGACTATTTAGCTGTACTAATTATGATGGTATTGAAATGAACTAGCACAAAGCTTCTGTAAATCAGTATTTGAAGTGTTCTAAAGGGGTGTTTAAGCTAGGTTCCTTTAAGTAGGACAGATGGATGATTTGAATAACATTCTGATTAGCAGAAATTGTCATACAATGTAAGCCTCTGCATCGTGAAATTTGGACATGATTATATTCTGCGTGTATATCTTCCCAGAAACATGGCAGAACTGCAGTACTAACTGTCTGTAATGTTACACTGCCTTCCTCTAGAACACGCATATCACTTTTTGAAGTATTTTTGTTCACAGGTTTCTCGTTACCTGATTTCTATAGAGGACACTGAGCTTCAAGCCTTAATAAAAGATCCATTTACTCTGAAAAACAGGCTTTCTATATTGTTCTTTCATGGCCTATTTATGGTAATGAGAAAAAGAGGGAGAAGGAACCAACTGAAAACAGAATTTTTGGAATGGATTCTGTTTGTCATATACACATTGTAAGGTTAAGGAAATTGGAAGGAAATGTTTGTATAGTGGCAGGAAATGTTAAAGTACCATACAGATGCCTTTGTAATTTTCTGCAGATTTGACAAGTTGTTTCTGCAGAACACACTGAAAGTTAGACATAAATACAGCAATTTACATTTACACAAAAAAACCCAACTCAAATCATTTGTAATCATGAAATTCCACATGTTGGGAGAAGTTGTGATAAGACACAGCAGAAAACCTGGCAGAATTTCTGAAACAAGGGGCCAAAACTTCTCCTGTTACAAGAAGGTGATTATCATAATTTACATAACATAGCTCTTGGTGTTTCAGATATGCAACAGAAAAATGCACAGTTTCATACATTATTTGGGATGACTTTTCCAGAAAAGTCACTGCTTTTCTCGTCTAGGATATTCCGTAGTAAACATTAACAGTTTAGGTAGTCCCTCAGAGATTAATAAATGGAGCCTTTCATAAATAAGGATCTACAGTGTTATTACTACTGAGATATTTTTCTGTTCATGTAAATGAACTCGATTCATTGAAATGCAGACTGTCTTCTTAGGGATAACTTACAAAAGGAATTGACCACAGATTTTACACAAAATACAAAACTTATGCAGAGAGTTTGTCATTAGTTGAAGTATGTTTCTCATTGACAGAAAATGCAGCATTTCAGCTGGTTGTTTTTAATGGACTATAAAGGAATCTTGAACTAGAACACACACAAAAAAATTGATTTAGTTATTAACCTTTAACATAAAAAGAGAAGAAACAGAATAACACTGTGACATAGGAAGAGTAACATACATTATATCTAAAGCAGTTTTTAAAATCCATTCTTAGCTGTGAGCAAGAGTTTTACTTTGTCATTCAAAAATGGTGGTACAAAGGCTCTTGGTGTAAAACAAGGCAAAAAGGTATACTTCCTTACATGATTGAAATATCTGTGTTGAATCACCAATGCTTATGAACCTAAAATAAAACATAGTTTTGGGTAGAAATTGCAGAAATGTTTATTAACCTGAAATAAATTATCCCAGTTGAGATACAGTAGGGTTGACTAACATAGAAGGCTATGCAGAAAGGATTTTTGCCATTTCTAACTAATTTTTTCACTAAGATGCCTAGAATTTAATTTTTTTTCCCATCAAGACAAAACTGAAGGAACTAAGGGAAATAACAATAGTGTAAGCACATTCCTTAAAAAGAAGAAGCTGGAGTATCAGTGCTTTTTGTTTCCCAGAGGGAATGTTATTGTAGTTATACATGTCATAGAAAGTTGATGCATATTAATAAGTCAGGTACTTACCCTACTTTTATTGTGGCATAGATCTTTTTCCATGCTCTTCACTTGATGAACTTCTGGTATCCATCTGTTATGGTTCCAGTTCATAGTTGTTGTCAGATTGTTTGGACAAACTGTCAGGCATTTTCTAAGTTAATGACATTTATCACTGGTTCTCCTGGGAAACGAACATTTGTTGACCATGACTCCTCTGACATTACAAAGACAATTATTTGCAGCGATATGGTAGGTCTTGTGATAAGACCTCTTAGCATCACAGGGCTACAACTGCATCTTTCCACTACTCCTGTTGTAAATAATTGAACGAAAAGTTTGAAAGGGAATGAATGGTACCCTCAGAGATGAAATTACACAGAGAACGAATATTCTGGCTCTGGCAGGCAGGATTATAGATAAGCACTTTAGAGTAGTTTTCTTGAGGTAGCAACAGTGTTCTAGTGGGGAAAACAAACAAAGAAGTAGTAGTGGTGGCACAAATGGTCATGTGAAAAGTGTACAAAACCACTAGACTTCAGAAATTGCTCTCTTGGGCAGTTACAAGGCAAATTGCCTGGGAACTGATCTGAAGCTAATTAGCTATTGTATAAGGGAGAAAAATTATAAGCTATTCTGCACTTTTTTTGAATAAAGTGAATGAACTGGGTTCAGCAGCTTTGTAATAAGACTTAGTCATCTGGCTCATAGAGAACTGACAGGCATGGTGTCCATCATATTATTTTTTTTTTCTAATTTGACAAAAATAGTCTAGATTTTATCTGACTACTAATTTAGGCTTAATAATAAGTTCCTTTTCTTGTTATAATTTCCCATCTGTAGGGGAAGGCTAAGAAATTAAAAGTTCCAAGAAGGTGAAAGTCCTTCCTTTTTATCTTTAAACTTTTGTTTGATTACTGTCACCGTCTGTTCTGTTTCAAGTCTCATTTGAAATGCTAAGCTCAAGCAGTCTTCTGACTCTCCCTCCTAAAGCCATGTCACATTTGCAGCCCTTCTGTGATATGTTTCCCGTAATGCTGCTTTTCTGTACTTCTGAGATTTAAAACCAGACACAAGGGAGAAAAAGGACCAGAACCAACCAGACCTAGCTCAAAAGATACAAATTTCTAGCTTGAGCAGCAGCTTGTAGAAAACCTTGCCTCAGCAAGTAAAGATTATGAGTAAAGACCAGTTACATAAGTCCATTACACTAGCTCCTAAATCACCAAAACTCAGATGCCTGCACTGGCCCATGAGTCAGCAGTGCAGTCCTCTGCTACTTGTTTCAATCGGTAGAAGTTAGAGCTTCACAGAAATTAGGGAGTGTATCTTACGCTCCCAGCTGAAACAGTCTGCACCTGCTTCTGCACAGGGAATTTTCCGTCACACCCTGTCCATTCTGCTACATTTTGTCTGTCTGGATGACCTGACTATGTAGTCTTTATACACCAATGTATTTTCTAAACAAAGCTGGAAGCATGAACATGTATTGCTTCTCTGGGTTTGGGAGAGATAATGATACCTGCACATCTGCCAGATTTTGTTGCTGGTTACAAGCATGTAAAAAAAAGGTCACAGTAGCTAATGGCATGGTCCCAAGGTTTATCAGTATGAAAGAGAAATTAATTTACTGGAGTTTAAAAGCAAATAATGATTTCCTCCCTCTCACTGCAGCTGCTTCACCCAGTTTGCTCTTTTTTACCTGATTATATAGAAAATGCGAAACATGAATGACTAAGCTAAGTGATGTGTTTTCCAAGGTTCTCATACCTTGTTACTTTAATCATCATAATCCAGATTCACTGAAAGATTTATTTTGGCTACTCTGAGAAGATGTTGGTGATAGATTTCTCATTTGTGAGAAATTTGCTATTTCTGTGAAGGTTTTAAGGTGCAAATAACTACCTATTTACCTTTTTTAAGGATCATTTTTCTCCCCACTGTGCTGATTCTCTAAGTAGTTTATTATCTAAACACTGGCACTTTGAGAACTATTCAATCTCTGTTTATGACAGTGGATCAACCAAGACAAAAACATGCAAAATAAATCAACTTATCTAAATGTCCTGTTCAAATACCGTGTGATACAAAATAGGAAAGGAATTCAGCCAAACATGTCTATCTGTGCCTTATAATCCAGTTAACAAGTGATATGCTTAGTTTTTAAACCTTTTACATGGATTGGAACAAAACATACTGTTTTGTAAACCAGGACATTGTATAGATGGAATTATGTGCCATTTAAAATACAAAGGTGTTTAACTTCCTGCCACCTTTTCCACTGCAACAGAAGTTTTACTGATGCTGGATATCT
The DNA here is from genome assembly GCA_013397135.1 of Pachyramphus minor. Taxonomy (NCBI): domain Eukaryota; kingdom Metazoa; phylum Chordata; class Aves; order Passeriformes; family Tyrannidae; genus Pachyramphus; species Pachyramphus minor. The sequence continues at coordinate 130,362 of VYXB01006843.1, forward strand.
GAATTTGCAAAAAGCTGGCAAGGAGCAGTAGTATTCTGGACATAACCGGTGAATTTCTGTCAGTTGATGCCTACAATTTGCAAAGCATTTTCTGAACCATATGGATAAAAGTAAATGAGATTATACTAAAGCTGAAATTTGTTAAAATGCCCTAGGAAACTCAGTCAGGATTCAACTTGTTCTTCTGTGGGTTGAACTGTGAAAAGTCAAGAAGTAAATCCTTTAACTGACTTGAAAGAAAAGTAAATATTGCCCACAGATTTTTTTTTATTATTATTGTAATGTTAAAATTACTTTTCTTTAACTAAAGAGAATATTTTATTGATTGAAATTCTGGTAACTTGAAATTTTCCTGTGAGTGATTTGTGTGTTTGTAGAGTGCTTAACATTCTTGTTTTTCAACTATTTCAATTTTTTTTCTCCCACTGGATAATTTTGGAGTTATACAGAAGCTGTATTATTAACCATCCAAATTTCACGATAAGAGATTGACTCTAAAATTCCTCGAGAAATGATGGCTTGACTAAATAGTCTGTTTCATTTTTTTATCTCTATGGGGTCACAGGTATCAGTTGAGTAGTGACCAAAAATCTTCAGCAGAGGTGTTATTTTACTGAATGGTGTACACTGACAGGTGTTCTCGGGCCCTGTGGTTTCTGCTCTTTCACTGCTGCCTCATAGTTTCATATAAAGGCTGGGAATGAGTAGATGCAAAAGTTTTTCACACCTTCAGGGAGACCTAGGACATATTGATAATATGAGATAAAAATGTATTACTTTTTCTTATGGGTCTTTGCTCTCCAGAGCAAATGATACATTGCCAGTACCAGACCAGTAAAGACTGTGGAAGAATTTTCACTGTATTAAGAGGTTGTTCCAAAACTGTAAAGAAAGAGCAGAATATAAAAATCTAAATGAATATCTAGATGAACAATCCATATAAGGAATCCTAAGATGTTGGATTTTTGCTGTTCCCTCTGAAACAAATCAGTACTTTAGGGACTGTGGGACAGAGGAGGATTTTTTAGGGTCACAGAGAAAGTATTGGTTTATCCATAGATCAAGTATAGAAGAGGGGGTGTTCAAGATATTATTAGGACTATAATATGAAACAGCTTCATGAAAAGGAAACTAAAACTTCTAACAGTATACAGCCTAAACCAATGTAGCTGGTGTTTGATCTTCAACAAGTCTCTTCAAACACAATCCTTATATGCAATCAAAGATATAAAAACCGTTTGATAAATATAGTAGGCCCTTCCAGTCTAGCTTCTTCAGTACTTTTTCTTTTCTGTCCAAAAGCATCATCATGTGATCAAGAACTTCAGTCAGCCCTGGAGGAAGCTAAACAGCCCCAGAAAGACAATGTGTTCATTCCAGAGTGTGCTCAGGGTGGCCTTTACAAACCAGTGCAGTGCCACCCTTCCACGGGCTACTGCTGGTGTGTTCTGGTGGATACGGGACGTCCTATCCCTGGTACATCAACAAGGTAAGAGACTACACATTTGTGATCAAAAGTTGCTGTGAGAAGATGCCTTTGTGTCCATGTACGAACATGTAGATTTCTATTGCTGGTGGAATTATGTCATATAGGTTTTTTTCCACTATAAAGTGAAATATTTTAAGAGACATCAAAAGTTAAGGCGAGATGCCCATGGACTCTTTCACTGCAATGTCACAGGCAGTTTTCTGTCCTAGTTCTCTTTACTTCTATTTTGTGCCGGAAAACCAAGTCTTGGAGCAGATAATGAATAATCCCAGAGGAAATCTCACACGCAGCCAGAATATAAAAGAACCAAGTAAGATAGTCTATGACAGAAACCACTTCCAACCTCAGAAATGTTCAGTTCCTTTTCCAGCAACCTCTTAAACTATTTCATATGACAGGCTTTGATGGAACAACTGCTCAGGAACCCATAGAGAGGAGATATCATTTTAGCGTGTTATTAATAGAAGCTTGGAGTTCAGTCATCTCAGTTAAGCCAGATACATGGTAAAGTGTTGTGAGCCACATAGAGCAGATGTAGGCAAGGCACATAGAACTTTCCAAAGGATGTTATTTGGGTTGGTTATTGTGGTTTGGCCCCTGTAGAAATACTATAGAAACTCATACAAAACTGGCAGGCAATATGGGTATCTTGATGCTATCATAATTCTTTTCAAGCTTAAACAAAATAATTTTTTATCATTTACAAAAGGTTTGTGAAAGAAACACACATTATAAGCCTCTTGCTGTAAAATATTATATTATTGGGGGGTGGGGGTGGGGCGTTCACATATTCTTCAAGTGCTCATTTACTGCTAGCTGTTTATACCATAGTCTAGACCATGACAATTACAGTACTGTCTGAAGCAGACTCAATGAGCCTAGATGTCTTTTCCAACCTTAAGGATTCTATAAGTCTATGACTTAAAGTTACAGTTGATCTACTGTTTCTGGCAAGTTGAGGTCTGTAAACTGTCAAAAAAAAATAGTCCAAATTTTCTCCTGAAACTGTAGGATCAGTACTTGTATTGTGTTAGGATCTAGAGATGTCCTCTAGAGGTTCCATAGACTCCTTTTTATACTCCTGCTCTGTTCTCCATCCCTAGGTTTGTTCACTGTTTCTTCCTCTTAGTGCTAATCCTTGTTTGAATTATAGTTTAAACAATTTGATTTCCTATTCCTTATTTGAGTCCAAATCATCTTCTTGCACCCATCAAACAATGAGACTTCCTTTGTGGTTTTGGTTTTATTGGGTTTTGTTTATTGGTGCACTTTTCTTGGTTTTGTTTTGTTTTTCTTTTAATTATTTTTTGTGATTCTTATTAGTATCATTTTATTATAGAGTCACAGAATAGCTGAGATAGGCAGGGACCTCTGGAGATCCTCTGGTCCAACCCCTCTACTCAAAGCAAGATCATCTGGAGTAGATTGCTCAGGATTATGTTCAGTTGGTTCTGAGTATCTCTAAGGATGGAGAATCCATGGCCCCTCTGGGTAGCCAGTTTTAGTGTTTGATCATCATTATGGTTAAAAAAAATTTTTTTTCTTACAATTACACAAAATTTCCTGTATTTCATTTCATGCCCATTACCTTTATTTCTGCCACTGGACATCACCAAGAAGAGTCTGCAGCCCTGGAGGCTGTTGGCCTTTGCTGCAAGGGCATGTTGCTGCCTCATACTCAGTTTAGTGACCATCAGAAATCCCAGGTTATTTCTTCAAATTTGCTTTCCAGCTGGTTTGCCCCATCCCATACTGGTGCAAGGGACTAATCTTCTCCAGGTGCAAGAATTTTGCATTTGCCTTTTTTTGAAGTTCATGAGATTCTTGCCAGCCTATTTCTGCAGCCTGTTCAAGTCTCTCTAAATGGCAGCACAACCGTCTTGTGTATCAGTCACTAGTCCCAATTATGTATCATCTGCAAATTGCTAAAGTTTTTCTGTGTCCCAGTATCCTGGTCATTAATGAAGAGGTTAAAGAATATTGCCTCTATTAGCTTTGGAGAACCCCAATGGTGATTGGCTTCAAGCTGAAATTTTGCTGCTGATCCCAATTATTTGAGGCTGGCTGTTCAGCTAGTTTGCAACGCACCTCCCTGTTCATTTATTTAGTACATACTTCATCAGTTTATCTATGAGAATGCAATCAGAGATAATGTCAAAAGCCTTGCTAAAATTAAGATAAATAATATCTGCCCTTCTCACCTTATCCACTGAGCAAGTTAGAGAATTGTAGAAAGCTGTGGAGCTGGCCAAGTATGATTTTGTCTTCATAGTTTTGTGCTGGCTGCTCTCAATCACTATCTTTTTCTCCTTCATATGTTTTGAAATAGCTTCTAGGAAGATTTATTTCATCACCTACTCAGGAACTGAGGTAAGCCTGGCTGGTTTGTTATGTGGCTCTTCCTTGCCCTTCTTGAAGAGAGAAGTGACATTTGCTTTCTTCCAATTCCCTTATACACTCAGTACAACCTTTCAGATATAGCTGAGACTGTCCCACAATGACATCAGCCGGCTCCCTCAGCAGTGGTGGGTGCATCCCACCAGATCCCATGTGTGTGTCCGGTCTGTTCAAATAACTCCTTCTTGACCCAGGGTCAATCTTCTGTGCTCTAGACTTTACTATTGGTCTCAGGGACCTGGGATTCCTGAAGACTGGTCTTAAAAGTAAGGGCCAAGGAGAAGGTGGCATTAAGTACTTCTGCCTTCTCTATGTCCTTTGTTACAAGCTCTTCTGTCCTACCCAGCAGCAGGCCCACATTTCCTTAGTCTTCTTTTTGCTGCTGCTACACGTGTACACGAGTCCTTCTCATTGCCCTTTGTGCTCCTTACTAGATTTGTCTCCAAAGGGCTTTAACTTTCCTAACCCCATCTCTGAACACTGGGACGGTGTCTGTATCACCTCCTGTGTCACCTGACCCTATTTCTACCCTTTGTATGCTTCTTTTTTAAATCTACATTTTGTTAGGTGCTCTTTGTTCATCTGTGCAGGCTTCCTGCCACATCCTGCACATCAGGATGAGCTATTTATGAAACTGGAGGTGGTGATCCTTGAAAATCAAACAGCTCAATTTCCTATTCATACATATAGTGCGAATGCACTATGTACCATTTTGGCTCCTACTATCATACAGAGTGGAATTCCAGGTCTTCCCAACACCTTGATGAATCCCCTATGGACTTTGAATCACTCTCTGTCTTCTTTTTTTCCTGTTTGGTCTGCTGGCCTCCTGTGTTTGGCAACTACACAGTCACTCAGCTGTGGGGGAAGAGGCAGCAGGAGTGTTTTCACTGTGCTACATGCCTCCAAAGCTGGAAGGCAGGAAAATTGGATTCAATCATTCTATGCATGTGGTTCAGACACAGAAGCGCTCTGTTTGATTACTGATACTAAAAAGATCAGCTGCTGTGGTCTTGACCATTCCTAATTTGTTAAGCTTTATTGAACTTATGGGCAGTTCTCAATGAACCTCTGAGGAAGTAATATTTAGTAATATCCCTGGAGAGGACATTTCTGAGCACAGATGGGTAAGTAGAGTACTCAGTTTTAGGAATTTCATACTAAATAAAGAATGACTAGTGTATTTAGGAATCTACAGTCTTGGTAAACATGCAGGTGGAATTACTGCAGGGACTTTAAGAGGAATGTCTAGAGCTCATTTCTGAGAAAGATTTAGGTGGGCTGGAATCCCATAAATTATGGAGTTTTTTCTGTATTTATAAAATTAAACTGTTTTTCTCTGGCAGAGGGAAGTAAAGGGGGATAAGAATATGACGAGGATTATTCAGTTGTCAATTGTTTTTTTCAATTGTTTTTTCAATTATTTTTTATAGAATGGAAAGAGTGAACATGTGAGTCTTTTCTAGTTTGAAGAACCAGGGGTTTGTGCAAAATTGGATGTACTATCTTTCAGTTTTCCACTGCAAAATAGAAATTAAAAGATGTTAAAATTGTACTCCAGGAACTAATATCCTAAGTACTCCTGGTAACAATAAGGATGCACAGCATACTGGAATCTCTGTTCTGCAACTAGGGATTAAATCACTAAGGGACAGCAGTGAAAGACAGATCTGGGAAGCTATTGCCAGAACAGCTTAGCATTTTGCATGTTGTTTCATTTGAATGTATTCATGAGGATATTCATCAAATCATAAGGCTCTGAATACCACAATAAATAAAGTTAGTCGCATTATATAAGACCCCCAAAATGAATGGAAGTCATTAATACTCATTCACCTTCTAATACACTGTCATCTGAAAAAAAAGACAGTTATTTTTCAGAAAAAAATAATCTTGTCCTAAAGCTAAAGATATATCAATGAAGAACGACTCTAGGATACCTAAGACAGTAAAACTCAAAAGAAATAGGTGAAGTTGTAGTATAAGTTTAGATTTTATGAAAACCTAGGGGAAACATCCATTTAATTAAAAGAAAATAATGCATTTAAAGGGTAAAAACAACCATCCTCCCAAAAGACTTATCAGTATTGTCCTCAGCAGCTGACTTCCAATGCCTCTTAGATATCCCAGCATGATCCTCAGCCTTTTTTGTTCAGTGGGGGCCATGGGGCTGTGTTCTCATAAGGGACTTTTTAGCAATTAGGACCATATGAAAAGTAATCCCCAATCCACTTGCATAAGATTCTCTAAACTTAAAAAAAGATCATAAATCATCTGTTTCATGAGGCTGCCTACACTGTAGAATCCCTGTGAAAGCCTCCATCCTGTATTACTTTTACACCTCAGCAAATCTCAATGCAGACTGATCAGAGGTACAAAACACCCTTCATCAGCCGTTACCAATTCTAGATATACATTCACTTGTAGGAATTCTTTCCCCTTTAAAATTCAAAAGAGTAACTTGGGATGTCTTTTGACTACATTATTTTGAACCTGACAGTGCTCCATTCTGACATGCTATCCCTTTCCCATTCTTTCTCCATGAAAACTGAGGCAAGTCTGTTTTTCTTATCTGTTTTTACCATGGCTGTTCCCGTATAATAAATTTCTAATGACTCATTTTCTTTCTTCGGTTGCTTTAAAAAGTTAAACATAAACCTTTGACATTGAAGCATTTAATACCTATTGGGCTTTAATAAATTTAGTTTGTATATTATGAACTACATGTGTATTTAACAAAATATAAGCCAAAAGGGTAGAAGAGTAGAGGCTAAAAAATAAAATGTAGGCACAGAGCAGCAACATTAATGGAAGAGGATGGGGGGGATGCAGTCAGGTATCAGATTAATCGGGAACCAGGCTGTTTGCCAGATACTGCATTAGTCAGTATTACTCACTAATTTCCCTTATACCGTTTTCTTGGTTGATTGAATTGGTCATCCATCAGTTATCTGAATCCAACCTATGCTATCAAAGCACCTTCTATTCCTACCATTCTTGATGGGATAAAAAGAGTCTCTAGCTCTCCCATGTCCCTAAAAACAGCACTGTACCTTCTTGCAGCAGATAAAATTTGATGAACCAGTGGTCAGTTTCATCAGATGATGTAAAAATATATTAGCCCCTCAAAGGAAAAATAATATTGGGGGGTTTTATGCTGCTTGATATTAGACACTAAAATGTCTAATTAATCTTATTTAAGATCAAAATATTTAGCCATTGCTCTTAGGAGCAGTCTGGCTTGGACCCAGGACATAGCTACTATTTAATGTTTTTAGAAAGAATATTATATTCCAAAAAGTTTAGATTAGTATATTTTAAGTAGACATTTTAGTGTGCCACTAAGTAAATGTCATTTTGATAGACTTAGAATAGAAGAATTTTGGTTATATAAAATATGAAAGAATCTAGATTCAGTGAACAGATATGTATGTGCACACAAGTACATGGACACAATTCATATTAGTAAGTGTGTTTATCTGAGAATTGAAACTTTGTCTGAAATGCTACATGCTAAAGTCTGCAAATTCCAGCTACAATAGGAGAATGTGACAGTAAAATTTCTCAGAAAGAGATTATGTTGATCTGAGTGAAAAACTACCACAGACATAAAGACATAAAAGACATAAAAAAGCGAAATTCAGCATCAGATGCTCCCATGTCCCCCAGTCTTGCACAAAAGATATTCCTAGTGGTGTTGCATGAGTCAATGTTTATTGGAAGTACAAATAGCACAGTTTCTTGTTACCAGTTCAATGAACGAAATGACTCTAAGTAAACTCAGTAAGCATAGAGGAACCAGAATATTCCAGTAGCAGGTGGAGATACAATCTTTTTCACAATTCATTTAAGCAGTTCAAGGCCAATTCCCTTCTGGTAGAAATCCTATCAATTCTTCACTCTTGTTCAAAATATTAGCTGTTCATGACTAAGCTTTCTGATTTTTTTTTTTTTTTTTTTTTTGAGAGGATACAGTAGCTCATGGTTTTAGAGCTGCAGTAGTATCTAACTAGAGTACCTGCCTTGCTGTGATTTTTAAATTGCTTCTCTGGTGTTTTCCAGCATGAATACTGTTTGTCATATTGTTTATGTCTTTTTGGTTTTGCAGGTGGGGGGACAACCTTACCTTTTTTTGATTTTTTTGTTTTCTTTGGCATATTTTTCAAAATAATGTTTATTATAAATTAATTTATAACAATTCTTTAGTTTTCTGCCCTGTAGAATGGCCTTTGGAAAAGATAATATTTTTTTTAGTTTGACATAACCCCATGAGAATAGGATGTGGTGGTTTCTTTGAGGTAAGTGAAAAATAGGCAGCTAAGTTTACATCACCCTTCTGAGTGAAAAACAGGATTATTTCCTGAATATAAGAAGGTATGAGTTTTGTTTGGATTACAATATTGGAAATAAATTAATTCTGAATCAAATTAACCTTGGCCGGTCTTATTCTCTCCCTGTTTGTTCTTTAGGTATGAACAACCTAAATGTGATAATGGTGCCAGAGCTCACCCAACAAAAACAAAAGATTTGTACAAAGGACGCCAGCTTCAAGGTCAGTGAAATTGATTTAGGTTTATGCACTCTTTACTTTGTTTATTCACTGCAACAAATTAAATAGCAATTTCTTATCCTATATCAAAACAATGTATCTATGAGATATCTATATTGATTTGCCACGATTCTGATTTTATTTTTGCATTATTTTGCAAAATTTTGCATTATTTGAGCTTTAGTCCAACAAATTGCTACAGCAATGCAAGCTCACAATTATAAAAATTATATATATGACATGTATTTGCTCTCCCTCATCATGACTTTCAGATGCTTTGTGTTATTTTAAAATAAGGCAAATACCAAAATTTCCTAACATTTTTTAAGTACTTATAGGCTAGCTAGAAGAACCTCCTTCATCCACTCTGGAGTAGTGTAGAATAAATACATGCCTATAGAAGTAACAGGTGGAAAAGGCTACTTCCCAGTTGCGATTCTGTTAAGATGCTTATTTTTTTTCCTTTCTCTCTTTCTAAGGCTAAATGTACAAGTTCTCAAGAGGCAAATTTCTCTTTTATCATGCAAACACTGCATCAAGTAAAAATGAATTGAATTTACTTTAGAGAGCTTCTTGAAAAAAAAGATGTTGAAGGATGATCTTACACAAGTGTGCCTAGTTGATAACGAGTAACACAAACCTGTGCAAACAGCTAATATGAATCAACTTTTTAGTGGAAATGAACCAGTGTTACTCAAAGTTTCTATATTGTAAGCAGTCTTGCAAAGGCATGCTTGAATTTGCATTGTCTATATTTAAATATAGCATATAATTTCTCAGTGGTGCCAGGACTGAATAAAGAAAAAAATAGGTTAATTGGATACTTATTTTTAAGGAATAATACATTTTTGAAAGGATGGGTTTGCTTGTTTTGAAGATTATAGCCACAAAAATGCAGTAGCCCAGGGTGAAACAGCTGTGACTGCCTGCCATGTAAAACGAGGAAGATTTTAAAATGAATTACTTTACTGCTATGAATGATCTTAAATGGGATAAATCCCACTGGGGCTACACTGATTTATACCACCTGAAAATTTGAACCCATTACATGTTAAGCCAAATATTTTTAGCAACAATTTGCAAATAAATCAAGATACAGTTTTTGGCAAGCAAAGATATCTTGTTAAGGCAAAATTGTGGAAGGTAAGGGCCCCTTGGAGTCTATAGCAAAATTCCCATTGATTTAAACTGAGCTAAGAATATGTCTTCACATCCTAAGTTTAACCTTATATAAAGCATCTGAAACTGAAGGCTAATGTGATGTTTGTAAGGACGATCCAAGCCACCTGTATCTCTTAGTTTGGGCTGGAAGTCACACAATAATTCTTCCCATTAGATTTCTAGTTCTTTTTTTAAAGCCAAAGCATTTTTCTGAGATTACTTGTAGTTATGATTCTTCTCAGAAACTAGTTATTGCAAGATATTGAAAACAAAAAAAGGAGTTTAGAGAATGTCACATACTGGGGAAATGGAAGGATTTTTTACTTTTCTCATAGAGTTTTCAAACACTCATATTTTGACCTTTTGTTCTCTTCTGTGTTATACAGTAAAATGGGAGCCCTGTGATGAACTGATATATTCTGTAAAGAGTCTTGAATATTTTTTTCCCATACTTTTGGATTACTTTTTTCAGTAATCAGCTTTATACACAAGCTGATCGAGAGCATTTAGAAAGGTATAGCATGAAGGCTAGTTAAGCTAAACATACAGTATGATGGAATGAGGTGTAGGTGCCCCTGTATTTTCCTAAAATCAGGAGTGGTAATAGGTCAATTCAGCCAAGCTTAAAAAGTATCAGTTTCTGAAATTGTAATTTTTCAGGTTGCGTTTGTGGGTGAAGGTATTTTCCAAACATTATGTGTGTTCACTACTTTTTAATGATCAGTAAAATATTTTTAAACACATATCCTCAATAGGTGTATATTTATTGATAAATTATATATATTTACTACTGTAATAATAAATTAAGTACATTGTAAAACATACGCAAATACCAAAATTTAAAAAGGATGAAATGATAAAAACTTTTATTTATTTATTTAATCTATTAATAGTGCAAAAATATTTTCTGTCTGCACTTCAACTGTGCCTCCCCTGGGCTACATGCACCCCAGTTCGGATACAGTGGGTAGGCTACCTGTTCATAAAGCTAGTCTGGCCTCTGCTCTAAGCAAGCTGGAAGAAAGGGACTTTGATATGTAAGAGAGCAAGACATGATAGTATACTGAGACAGTTCCAGACTATTCAGATAATTTGCCTCATGGGCAAATCTTCTTATTTAAAAAGTATGCATTGAACGCAAGAAGTCTCTGTTCAAGGCTCCTCTATGTGTGAGGGCTGGATAAACTTCGGATAATCCTTTATATGGTTTAAGATTTTTGTCTTTTTGCTTAATCTGGAAATTTATCTGTTTATTCTGTAATATAATTTTCATTACCCAGACCTGAAATTTGAAAAGTAATTGAAAATTTTTTTCAAGTATTATGGGAAATGTAATTTTGCTCACACAATATTTTTTAATTTGAAGTACCCTTACCTTTTGTGAAGTAAAGAAACCCAAAACCCAATAAAAATGAGTAAATGCCTCAGACATTTCAGTGAGGGATACAATGCCAAGCTGGATTTCCATACTTTCAGACTTTAGTGGGTTGCTATAGTTTTGTGGCTTTGAATCAGACCACTAATTTTGTTTACATTTCATTTTGGTTGGTTTAAGTTTCTCCTTTTCTTTAACACAATATGTTTTCTTAAGGTCCCTACAGTTGTGATAGTTCCTTTCATAAAAAGGGATAATTTGGAAGGGGAACTATAGTTTGGAAATGACAGTGCCTCATAAACTGTAACAGTAATACAATCTACTGACTTGGTTGCAGATTCATTGTCAATCTACTAAAACCCTGAAAGTCTCCCATTTCTGTTTTCTCTAAATAACATAGCTCTTCACTGTTGAATATTTAGTTTTCCTTAATGCTGATCTCATTTTACCAAGCTGGAATCTAGTAGAATGCATCCATTGCATTAAAGTTGCTGTAGATTGCTACTGGTGAAATAAGATTATCATTTTACTCCTATTTTTGTCCTTCCTGGCAATTCCTCATTTCAGACGCTTTACATTACAATTTTTTATTCTAGAGCATTTCTCAAAACAAGATGTAGTATTTTGGGGTTTTGATAGCAGTGAGTTAATAAACATCTGAACGGTTTTAATATTTATTGCCTAGGGTTTAGTCAATGGCACAAGAAGGATCCAAATTAATTTGCACAACTTCTATGAGGACAGATTTTGAATTCTATGTTTGGAAAATAGCTGTGCCCCCTCCTCCACACAACACAAAACCAAAATCCAATGCTTTGCATCCAGGGCCTAAACTATGCTAATCATTATGTTGGAACTGTGGTGGTCTACAGTTTAGGTCAAGCTTAGAATATTAAAAAATATTACTAAGTTGAAATGTCTTGATGCAGGTCCCCTGCATAGCCAATCAGCTTACTTAACAAAAAACCCCACAACTCTTAAAACCCTTCCTTAAATGTGACCTGCAGGATGTTTTCTAATTTCATAGCCTAGTAATGAGTCAGCTACTGTTTTGCCCTAGGGGCCTTTGTAAGCTTAATTTAACCTTATTCAAGCAGTTCACATTTTCTGCTGCAAATCATGCATGAGAGCTCTTTAATTCATTTGTTTATTTCATATTTGTTTTATTTAAGAGAAACAAATGTATTCTAACTGCCCAGTTTTCTTCCTATTGTAATGGCTTTATTTACTGTGTTTCTCATTGGGTAATCTTGCACTGACCCTGAACAGTTTATGTTTCGTGGAGCAAAACTCATGATTTAAGGTATGGGTGAATTATGTATGGATAAGTACTGTTTACTTTTGGTTGTTGGAAGTGCATCTTCTTTTTCCAAAGTTAAAGACAAATAATTGGAAACAATCAAATGTGATGATGGAAGACCCACAGCCAAACGGCCATCACGTGAAGTATTTCGCTTCAAAGGCATCTTTAAAAAAAAAAGAAAGTGATAGAGGCTTAACTGTTTTTCCTTTTGAGGTACATTTTGTTATGTATTGGTTCCAGTTTTGACCATGAGTGTGTCAGATTTCATAAGGTACCAGACTATTTCTCAGCTAAAATGCTAAGGTACCTCCACTGCCCTGCCTCATCTTGCTTTCTATAGTTTCACACAGTTCTCTGTTTCCTCTGTGTAGTCTGGTACCAGCACTGAGTAGAAACTAATCTTATCCTACTTCACATTTCTTAAACATTTGAATGACTAAAACTGTGTGCTTTTTTAAAGGTATCAGTTAAGGTCTAATATAGATTATATACACATACCTGCCTTCCCCTGAGCTTCAAATTGTTAGGTCAATTGGCAAGTAACTGTCTCCACTGAGCTGTGATTTGAAAGGATTATATTTTTATGATGTAATCAGCTTTTTGGCTGCATGAGTTAATATTCAAAATACCCCTTTCTGCTATTGAATCTTAAAGCTCCAAGTTGTCAACCAATCATTTGAAGTTTCCAGCTGTTTTGAGTGAGTCTATAACCATCATCCTGAGCCCTGTGCTGCTTTATGTACCGAAACGTTCTTGGCAAAAAGGCTCTTTATGGAGTAGACCTGCCTAGTATAGTGTTTGAACTATGACCAGGAAATGTTGGTGCAAAGCTGGTGTGAACTTTCATGGCAGGGATGGCAGAACTGAACAGCTACATGACAGGTTGATGCAGGGGACTTGCCTGGAACATGGTGAGGTCTGCAGGCAGGACATGAGGCTCAACAGCAAGGTGCAACTCCTAGACCTGGAAGCTAGCAATGGAAGCTGAGTGAAGCCCCATAATCCAAGAGGGATTGGTGACCTGCTATGCCAATTAGACTAGGGCTAGGAATGCTCCTTCTCAGTTCTGTGGTGATGAGGAGGAAGGGGAATGGCTGCTTCCCCTCCCAAAGCAGTTGCTATCTCCTCTAGTGTATGTAGTGATGGCCTGGAGAGGGGGTCGTGCAGAGGCAGTACTCCTCACCATTACATAGCTCTATGGGTACATACAAAGATGAAGATCTGCAGCAGTAAGTACCGAGCCACTACTGTAGGTTCTGAGCAGTTGAAACTCAAAATAATACTCTGTATCTTAAACCTACAAGAGTTTTCTTGGGCTTTTGGATTTAGTAACTTCAATATTATTGTCTGGCTATATGAGCATATTTTAGTCTCCTGGTGGGCAGTTTCGTTCCAGAGGGAGGAAGTCCTGAAAGCTATTTTTCAAGGCTCTTTCGGATCACATTTATTTCCTTCACACCCTCTTCTGTCCATTTTCCCATCCTGATTTAACAACTACTAGTCTGGCCACTGTTCTTTGCATTGCTTTATTTTTGCCTCAATTTGTAATAATTTCTTATCAAAATGATTAAGCTCCCCCCCAGCCCAAAGCAGAAATATTAATATCTGAAACGAGAAAAAATCTCAAGCATACAACCTAAGAGCTGCTGTATCTTTCAGTCATGTGCAAATTTGTCTATAAAAATTACAGTAAAATCATCTGTGCTGCTAGTAAAATGCCAGTGAAAGACACAGCTATTTCATAGCTAACAAGAGAAAAGCTTGCTAATTAAAGGTGATGCTGCTGGCTCAGTGGTAGCATTTCATTTGTCACTCTGGTTCATATTAACCAAAAACTTAATGTTTATTTTAAAGGGCTGTATTAGGACTAATAAACAGTGACTTAATTTGCTTCTCAGCATTTGCCTACAACAAAGAATATAAATTCTCTTTCTCATGATGCCTTTAAGCATCTCTCACTTCATTAGTTGCTGTCCTCCTTTTCCAGACAAAGCCATTTTTAAGGACAGCAGTCCTGCCTGTTATGCTGCTCTGTTCCACTGGTCCATTGCTGTCAGTATGAGCACTGGGATACCTCCAGGAGAATATGCCCAGAAAGGGAGAACACTCTCCTGTGTATGGCTGGCTTCCCAGCAAGTTGTCACACGAGAGTTGTGTACTGTGGCTGTGTCTGCTCCAGCATTTTTGAAATGGATTTCTGCTTGTGTTTTATGCCTTCTTGGCCAGAGAGTGAACAAATGAGAGGATGCTTTCACCTATCCAAGCCTTTCCTAAGTCTGAGCGTATGTCAGAAAGTTCCACTGACCCTCATGAAGGTGTTTTGGTTCACTTGTCAATGATGCAAATATGTAGAGAAAAGCTGCCTTCTACACTTCATGATTTTACCATTGCTTCTGATAAAGATAGACCTTTTTCTTTCATCTTTACTGGGGAAATTATTATTTTAGACGGAATACATACATACATACATAATATATTTAGGTTAGATATGAGGAAGAAATTCTTTACAGAGAGGGTAATCAGGAATTGGAATGGGCTGCCCAGGGAAGTGGTGGATTCTCTGTTTCTGGAGGTTTTTAAGATTTAAGAGACTGGATGTGGCACTTAGTGCCATGGTCTAGTAACCATGGTGGTATTGGATCAAGGGTTGGACTTGATCTCAGAGGTCCTTTCCAACCCGCCTGATTCTATGAGTCTATGATCTATATGTAAAAATACATACACATAAAAATATTTGATTTCCCATCAACAAGAAGTGATAAATTCTGAAAGTTGTTTTACCAAGGCTTTGGTGATTTGGTGTAAAAATCACATTTCAGGAAGATATTTTATTTCCTACCTACATTTTAATTCTTACATTTAATCCATAACATCATATTTACTCTCATTTTAGCTTTTTTTTTGTTTGTTTTCTAATACCAAAAAGACAAAGAAGGAAGTGAATTTATGTGAAATGTTTCAATGTAGAGATTAACCTAATTAAGAAATCAAAAAATAGAGCAAGACAGTATGTGTTAAACAGCTTTGTTTCTTTTAATAAGGGCTCTGCAGAAAATACATGTGACTGCTAAGGAAATCAAGATACTTACTGTCCCTTAAAAGAAATCTGAGGCTTAGAGTAAAAATTCCACAGACTCTTTTAAAACAGCTCTCATGACTGTGGATACTGAGGTATCATCTGTGCCCAGTATAAAATCGTAGCATCAGCAGAGTGAAACTTTGATCACACTGAAACCTAAAAAGGATTAAAATATTTGTCTTAACTGAATAAACATTGCTGTATTCTTAAGCTACTAAGCTTTAAGAAATGCTTTTAAAAAATCATGAAATAATCTCTGGTACAGTAAAGACGTAGGAGAGGTGTCTCATAATAACTTGAGGCAACTGGATTGCAGCTCTTGGGTGAGCAGTAGAAAAAAACCAACACAAGAGGGGAAGATTGATATAGAATAACCTCAGTGTTTTCTGCCAGAATGCTGACAATCATTATCATCTTGCAATCTGAAAGCTGTCAGGGAAAACTAATATGACTGGAAGGAAAGGGTAAAAACCTTTTAGTCTTCCAGGGATGTAATCATAATGAAAAATGACACCTGAACCTTATCATGACAGTGAGTAAGAGTCACATAATAAGACACTATTTCCTCAAAGGCACATGGTATGGGGCTTCTCCTTTATAATCTGATACAAAAACATCTGAACAAAAACATGCTGTGGATTTGTAACACTGTTCCCTTCAAAATGAATATCTTGTTTTGTTGTGTTTTTATACCTGGATACAAGGTCCTTTATTATGTGGCAGAAACAGCTCTCATGTTTAATTTCTTGAAAGGGAAAAATAAATGTTTTCATTTCAGATTGAATGTATATCTGCAGCTATGTTTTTGAGAGGGAACACCAATGATTAGGCATTTATTCCTTTTGTTTAGTCACTTGGAGAAGTGTTCCAATTTTCAAATAATATGAGCACTTCCCTCACAGTCAGTTCAATGGGATTTTCTGTTCCCATCAACTTTGAAAATATTCTGTGCTTATAATAACCACCCTAGAAATTTTGTGTTTTGTATCAAACAGTGACTTTTTGAAACGCAGTGTTGTGAGGGTAGGGCTTGTGAAAAATGAAACCACTGCAAGACTTCATACTTCCTAATGTTTTGAGTAACTTAATGTGTAATACAGGAATAACATCAGTTTTGGCTGATGAGTAGTGACTGAAAGGGTCAAGGAAAATCATCTAGGTATAGTCAAAATTGTTGATACTCTGATCTCACATCAGTAGGTATGTATTTCTGAAGAAAATATTTTTATTTTAGCCTATTGCCAAAGGCTAAAAAAATTCCTCCTCATGATGTCTCAGTTTTGAAGGCCTAGGTATATTATTCAACTAAGGAGTAATATCATGGATTTGAAAACCACTGAGAGAGTCTCTCAGGCACTGTCATGCAATATATGTAGCCATCTACAAAAAAAAGAGAGATTTACTTTCTTCACTTCTTTTGAGAAAAAGGCTGTCTCTGACAGATTCCATTCAATGCTCACATTTCCTAAATATCAGCATGGCTTACCTAAAAAGGCTAGTGGAACTGATCACCACTGTAAGAGGCAAAGTCAGTGTTACATGGTCTCACTGAGGTTAGCTTTATTTTACAAAGTAAAATATCATTATTGAACATAGTTTCCAAGTGAGGCTTAAAGGTAATGCCCAATTATGTCCTCCTAGTAACACTGGATCAAAGGCACGATTAACTTTGCATGCTGTCTTGGTGAGTAAGTGCTGCAGCCTTGGTGCAGCCCAGATAGAAGATGCCATACCTGCTACTATTAACATGGAGAACCTGGAAACAGAGATGAGCTTGGGAAGTCTCTGCGCTTAATGTTGTTAATTGTTTGTATCTCAGTAGTTTATAGTTGTACAATCTGGGATCCCAGCATTCTGGGCACTATGCAGACACAGAATAACAAGATGATGCCTGGAAAATTTGCAGCCTAGCTGACTGTAAAGCCACTTGGACAATGGGTGGATAGATGCCATTAACTGGAGAGGCGGTGAAAGTTTCTTCCAATTCCTCAAAGTGCTTCAGTCTGCCAACGTGTCACCTCCATTTCATACTGGCTAAGCCTAAGCCAGCTGGCTTTCCTCCAGGTCCTTTTTCACATCAGGTTTTTAGACAGCAGAGAATGCATTTTTCTCTGCTCAGTGAAGAGATGTAGAACAAATATTCTCGTTCACAAAGATGACAGTGTATAACAGAGTATGTCAGTGGTTTTAAAATGATGTTATTCCTTGGTTAAATACAACTTCTAGGCCTTCACAACCGAGAACCCTCAAGAAGGAAATGAAATACAAACATCTGGAAATTCTTTCAAAGGATTCAGAATGCTTCACAAAGTTCAGAAATTTTCTTCTCTATAGCTCAGCAGGAGTGCTACTGTTCCTAGATTCCTGATGTTAGCATATGGCAAAAATCCATGAGTAATTTTGGGACATGAATTAATCACAAATTTTGCCCTTTACACTTGTGATGTTCTTGAATTTGTTTGCCATCTAGAAATGTCTTCTGGTAAAGCCTCTTACTCTGTAAGTCATCCACAAGCAATTCACTGTAAATATTCCTAAAATACAATACATGACCTGCTGAACCCTGATCCTGCTAACACTTACTCACATTCTTCTTGTGCTTAGTTCCATTAAAATCAAAGGAACATTTAACTTTATAACATATGGTTGTAAAGTTAAGCCCAGACATAAGTGTTTGTATGACGAAGGTTTAGGTTGTTCCATAACCCTTGATATTCCATGTGATATACAGTCTCTGTTTGTTAAATGAGATGCAGGCACTCAAAACCAGTGCAAAGTCATGGTTTTTCAGTCCCAAGGTATTACTCCTGTTCCCTAACTAAAGAGTTATAGAATCCATCCTTACAAGTCTGAATTTTGGGTTATTTGAGTACATAATCCAGATTTGCTGGTAGTGATCCAACTTGAAATTAGCTTTGAGCCACAGTTAAACACAAAGAAAAGGTTATTGAATCAAGTTCATTTAAGGAACAGAGTGAATGTTCATTAGCATTTTTTATGATTTCTTAATCACTACAGAGCCTTCAGTGCTGTTAACTTTATAATGGGGAAAAGTACTGAAAAGCAGAGTTTCTGGGCTTTGCAGCAATCCAGAGTTCTAATGGAAAATGTTTACAAGAACTGGACAGATTTGTTTGCAGAAAATAAACCCAGAGTTTGAAAATTTGCCTAGCTCACTGAACAGAAAATCAAAGTCTAGGAACAGCTGTTGACTGGCATGTTCAGCTATGTAGTTAGCTGTATGTTTTCTACTATACATCCAGTGGTGAAAAGAATATACAGCATTTTGAATTTAACACATAAATTGCATTTGGTATTTGTTTCTACAGTCTCACTTGCTAGTATTGCTGTGTCTCTCTCTTTTTCACCATTGCAAGTAGGAAGGCCTCATAAAAAGTTCCATTAGTTGTGTACTTATGTGCATCTTATGTATATGTGCATCTAAATATGATCACCAGTGACTAAAAAGAGTTCCTCCTTCATATATGCTGGAGATTTCCATCCTGTAATTTCAGTTCAGAGAAGTGGTATTTAAACGGTCATGAAACAAGATCTCTGAACTACTGAAAATAAAAGATTTCTGGTTTTCCATTAGGATATATAGTGCATATTTATACACTATATTTTTCAATATATCTGGTAATTTGTCTTTTAAGCTTTGAATGCAGAAAGTCAATTTGAAGTTAATTAGAGAAGGATTTTATTAGTTAGAATTTTTATTTCCCTCTGAAGTCTGTGTAGCTGAATTCAAAGTATCAAAGAAAGAGCTGGAAGGATAAAAAAATATTCCTAATAAAATGTTTAAAAGCTCTCTAAAATATTTATACAGGAGAGTTTTGTATTCTTTATTCCTGAAATAATATGTGCTTGTACAGGGTTTGTGAAAGTGTGTTGGAGAATAGTTTGTACTGGTGTTTGTCTGGGGGGAATGTGTGCTTGTAATTTCACCCACAATCCACAATTTTTACCCAGAAATAACGTGTCTGATTTATGTAGATTAAAATTGCTTATATGATAGCTAACATAGCCCTAAATTTAAATCTGTGCTTATACTAATATGCACATATACACACAGAAATCATCTTATGCCTCTCAACTGACCCTTCTATGAAAGGATCATAAACAGGTTCTACCTATGAAAATATTCTATATATATTCTGAATAGTTTTCTCAGGTATTGAATTAAACTGAACTCATTCTGTGAGCTGTATCCTATCTATGTTTGTAATGAATTGCTGTGATGTACCTTAGAGAAAGAAATCACAATTTTCCTGAGCCTCACTCAAGTTGACTGTACTATACAAATTAAAGAAAACAGTGATTTTTCTATAATAAATTTAAAATTCACTGTGTCATTTTATTAAAGGAAAAAAAAAGTAAATACATATTATGTCAATACTTCCAATAGTTGATATTATCCAGATGATTATATAGATAACTGCTTGAAAGTAGCTTTATAATTGTATACATGACAGTTACTTGCTCTAAAAATTTTTATTTTACTTCATCTGTAAAGCTGTATTTCATATTCTGCTTCTAATTTATTGCTTTGAATTGAAAATAATCTCTCTGCAACCAGGTTTAAATTGGTATAAAGGACACTGATAACTAGGACGGGATGCCTACTAATCCCTACAAAGAGCTCAATACAGAGAACTCTGATATTTTCATTAGTATTTTCATTGCTTTTTATTTCACAGAAAGGAAGAAATAAGTGAGACTCAGCAGCAGGTATTGTTAGAAGGTTTCAAGCAGTGTCAGTATTTCAATCTATCATGAATACTAACTTATCCTGGGGAGGGATGCTGGGACCTGGAGTGAAGATGTCACATTCTCTGCTCTTCAGACTCTCTTGAGTGGAGGTTTGTTCCTTTGCCTCTGCTCTCCTGCTCCAGAGTGAGACAGCTCAGAGTCTGGTGGGGTTGCAGGAGTTTGGGATGACACTCTCTGTGTGCACCGTTGTGTTGAGTTGAGACTATCAAATCCTTCCACACATGTCAGAGGCTGGCTTGCTCAGGCATGAGTCTGGACTGGGGCTGAGATGTGATGAATGAGCTCTTTTTATATTTTCCTGTCTGTGAGACCTTTCAGGGCTTTTGAACTATTTCCCTAGCAGAAGTAGAATGAACTGCTCTGACCAGCCCACTTTTCGTGTTGGCACATGTGAGTGCCTGCATTTTTTGCCTAGAGCTTGTTGTGTGACACATTCCTCTGGGGGAGAAGAGTTACTCTAGGCTGTGTTGATGAGCTCAACAGCCTCAGGCCGTGCTGGGTTCACTGCACATACGATATGACTCCTTGAGCACATCCATACTCTCCATTTATCAATGATTTCTATGCATTTTAAAGCTACTGAGTGGCAGGTTACCATGTACAGCACTAGAAATGGCCACATTTTTCACCTCTTTGTCTCTGTTCTGTGTATTTATCTTTCAGATTTCTCATGCAGACCTATTAACAAATTGGAGTTTACTTAAGCATGAGAGAAAATTTAACTTGACAGACATCACCATGTCTTAGCATCTTCTGTCTTAAAAAAACCCGGAAGAAAATGCACTTGATGCATCTCATGCTGTATGTGTATCAAAGGACTACTTTGTGTATACAGTGTGAGATTTTTTACCCCTTGGCAAGCCAGGACACTTAGTTAATTAGAAACTTTTGGTAAATATCTTCTTTCCTTCTGATAGTTTAGCTGGATCCAAGTTTTCCTATCAGCTTTGTGTAAAACATACTTCAGCATAATTAGAACACCAGCTGGGCTGTAGAGGTTGGGGGTCATCTAAACTACATAAACAGTACCTACAGGGAGTTTGCAATCTAGGTGTCATTGACATTGTCGTATCAATTTGAACCAAAGTAATGAATAAAACCAATTAATATTATATATACAATCCTAACATTAGATTTGGAAAGGAAATATACTTCTCTGACTGAACGTAGTCTGGTTCCTACTAAATCAGAGGAAGCTAGCCTCTTTTATATAAAAATACTTTGTCCTCTGAATTCCTTGAAGTTTTACTAATTTTTCCAAGAAACTTTAATGCTTCCCTGTTGCAAGTTTTTTTTTTCAAATACTAAAATGCCAATATGTTATGAGTTGTTTGAAATCATGTTTTCTGTTTTGACTGTCCGCTGTCCTTGTCACAAATGACGATTTCATTCTTTGTCTGCTGTGTTTCTTTTTGTTCCTGCTTCTTGATTAAAGACATTGAAGACAAATAGAACCACAACATCTGTGTCTCACACATTTACAAGCCCATTTCATTAATTCTGTGAGCTGTCCAGGATTATATGTAGCATTTTGTTTGCTAGGTGTGATCGTCAACAGGAAAAGTTTAATTCAATAGAGATTGTCAAAAAATAACTTAATTGAAGTTCCTATAAAAAGTTGATTTCTTAAGATGGATATTTTGACCCTTGCATTAAGAGGGTGCATGGTTCTGTTGGACCAACCCACTTTTCACGTTGGCACATATGGTTGGCTTGTGGTTCCAGGAATATATCATGCAACCTTTTGGAAACTTGGCAACCGAATTGATGAAAGAGATTAATGTGTAGTGCAGTGGCTGGACACGTAAGGTTCAGGAATCAACCCTTAATTTACAGTTCCCTGGATGGCTTGGTAAAAAAAGAAGGCACACTGCTATGGTGCTGGCATTTGCGATGCTTAGAAAAACAGGGCTCGCTGTTCATCATAAGTTGTTTTTACTTTTGAAGTTCATTGGTTTCCCTGACATAGGCAGGTGGCTGGGTGAAACTAGAGTTATTTGGAAAGGCGGGATTCTTCTGAGAGAGTGAAAACTGTATGGTTTATTCTACAGTGAAACCTTGTTTTGTCAAATTCCTTAGCTGCTTGAGCCTTAAGCTTGGAGGCCTAGCTAAGCATTTGGGTGAATGCTTTGTTGTTGCTCACTCTCGTTCATATCTGGCTGTAGGGCATCTTGCAGACAGGCTTCACTTGATAGTCACTTCGTGTGGAAGGCAGCGAGGGAAGGCGGAATGTGAACAGATATACACTGTTCTAATTCTTTACAATCCGCCCAAGAAAATTGCTCTGGGAAGCAGGTCAGAAAACTCTGGTTTAATATAAAAGGAGAGGCATGCATTTCATATCATAAGACTGTTACCTGAATGAGTCTATTAAACCTGGACTTCTCATTCCAAATCAAACCTGCTAGTCTGGATGGAATGTGAAAAAAAAAAACAAATTAGACCCACTGGATCTTACTCTAACTGTAATGATACAGCTGACACACAGAAAGTCGGTTGATTGTGGGGTACAGTGAATGTCTTGCTGCTGAAGTTTTTCCTTCTTCTACAATGAATTTCAGAAGTTATTCAACTGTGAAGTAAGAGAAGGATACCTTGTATGTCTTGTATGCCACTGTAAGTCTCTTAGATGGAACTCTTAGGTTGGCCTGTTCTCAGTCCTAACACTGAGGACTACTTTTTTTTTCAAAAAAGTTTTTATTTATGAATGATTTTTATATTAAAGTAAGGATTCATACCCTGTGCACAGGCTGAAGTTAAGTTTCTCCTCACAGATTTTTTTTCTCTCTGAGGTGTTTAGTTTCAGCACTTTCCCTTAGTAACATTTGTAATATGGAGACATGTAGGAATTAATTGGATTAATTTGTTTGTTACAAAACCAAAATCTGTCTTCTATCTTCAACAGCAGAAGACTAATTTCCCAGGTCCCAGTTTCCTTCTTAGTGATTTATCTCTGTTTACAGATAAAGCAGAAGGTTGTAAGACTGGACAGATAAAGTGAGGACATTCTATACTCATTGTATTTTCATTAGAGTCAACAGATAAATGCCTGTCATGAAAGAAGAGCAATTTATTCTTAAAATGTGTTTTGATAGGTAGGCGTTTGTATTCTTTTTCAGTGTTTCTTGGTAACCATTTCCAAACACATCAGGGACATTAATGGAATCTCTCAGATACTTGAGAGATGAAAAGTGATCTTTTTCATGCAGAAAAACCAGAAAACAGATTAACTAAGGATCACTAAAAAAGGATTGCAAAACTTGAATTTGGAACTCACACCCTCCTTTCTTTTCTTGATAGATACTTATATCTTTAAACATTAATGATATTCATAGATCATATTGATTCTGCTCCATCAGAACAACCCAAGATACACTTGATATTACGGATAAACCTAGGTACTTTACTAAGTTGAGTCATTAAGCATAAAGATTAGGATGTTTCTGAAAGTACTATGTGAGAACCCCGAGTTCCCTTTCTATTAAAAATCTAGACAACTGAATGACACCTTTCTCATGGCAATAAAAAAGTGACAGAAATGAAGCTTGTGAATGAAAACATAACTGTCAGATTTGTGTGAGATAGAACCACTGAAGTACCCTACACTTTTTGTTGCCCCTATAAATGACCTTTACTTTTTGTTTTTTCACTCTTTGCCGTAACATCTGAACATTTGATCCCCTCCGGCTGCCCTATTTTTTCCACTGTGCTCTGAATTCAACATTATTCCACTGGAAGTTGCATTGCCTACACTTTTTATGTCTCCTAAGTGAAACACTTTTATTGAATAACAGAGAAGCTAAATACGCAGTTTTAAATAGAATGGATTTAGACTTAGAAAATAAAATCCAACAGACTTAATGAGTTCCTGTGTCAAACAACAGACTTCTTTTGTGTATATACATTGCTGAAAAAAATTTAAACAGTGGCTTATAGTATGGCAGAATGATAAAGTGCTTCTTAAGCATCAGTTCCCACAACTGTTATTTCGTAAGGCAGAAAGAGTCCAAAACATGCAGGGCAAAATACCTCTTGACTGAGAATTCCACTCTTTGGTGTGCAAAGTGCAGTGGCCTTTATCCAGCAAAGCACTGAAGCCCATGTTTTTCTTTAAGCCCATTTGATCCAGTGAGAGCAATCTGTCGATACACTTGCCAGGCTTTTTGGATGGTGTTTGTTGCATTTCTGTATGACATGCAGGATTAAGACCTACCGTAAAGAACATGCTGCCCAGTCTCTCAGTCTTGTTATTTCTCTTAAGAAAAATGTTTTAATGTAGAAACAGAAGTGGTTTCTGACACTCTCTTTGTTCTGAAAAGCTTGCTTACAACAAAAGGAACCCTTCTGTGGACACACAATAGTTTGCTGATTAGAGTACTCAGCTGAAGAGGAAAGAATCTATGTTCAAATCCTTGATCTAAACCAGACAGAGCAGGGAATTGAACCTAAATTCTCTAGTGTAAGAGATTAGGATATTCCACTGGGATAACAACAAGCCAGGTTTCAACTCCCTGCTCTGTCTGGTTTGGATCAGGCAGTTGAACCTCAGTCTCCTCCATCTCAGCTGCGTGCCCTCATCACCAAGTTATTTGGCCAAGATGGGATGGGTGTTATGTTCTCAAAAAAACCCCAAACAACAAACCCAACCAAAAAAAAAGGCATTAAGAACTCATTTTGCACCAGAGTAAAATCTAAACTACCCAATCCTGACTATTTCCATGTGATGGAATTATTGTTTCCCGGCCAGTCCTAGGGAGAGCTACTTCGTGGTCACATATTGAGAGTGCCAGAAGCAATAGGAAGATACAAAACTCCTTTGTCCCTGCAAATGCAGCTAAAGATGCAGAGATTCAGCCATGTTATCCACATGACTTTGGAAGAAACAGAGAAAACAAAACCACCAGAAGCCAATTCATGTGAATGCCAGAGCTATCTCAGTGAACCACAGTTTTGTTTGGAGGAGAATGGGGGAGGAAGATTAATATTCTGTCAGTGCTGTCAGAGGTGTCTGTGTCAGAGCACAGGCTGTCCCTGTGAGTTTGCTTGAAACTTGAAGCAGTTTTTTTCTCCACAGATTTCCATGCCTCTCTTCTCTCCCTTGATTTTCTACCTGGTTCTCTCTAATTTCCTTACTTTTCTCCTCCTTTCATTGCCTTTATCATATATTCATGTCCTTCTGTTTTCCACGAAGAAATTGTACTGGCTTAAGGTTTAGTCTTTGCAATGGCACACACAGTTGAACCTTGCTGCAAAATCCTTTGCAAATGTGCTTATATCAGTTGACAGAAATGGATGGGTTTTAGCTGTTTATCTTGTCCTTGTAATCCACACACACATATGTTGAATTTCTTAATCTAATCCCAGGCATTTTTAAAGGTTTAAGTGGATTTCTTTGCTCATTGCCTTCCCTTTCCTCTCCTGATTTTAGCTAGCAGTAGACCACCTATTGATTTTTGACAATCTAGCATTTGAACCCTTTTATAGCCATTTGCTGAGGGCTTGTTTACTTCAGTCATGTGAAGTTCATAGGTTGAATGTCTGTCTGTTGGAATTTACAGTGTTGAGTATCTCCAGGTGTGAAGTGTGGACCTCTAGCTCAGAATAAGAGTCTTTTAATTCATTCACTTGTAATGAAAAATGACCACTGTTTACTGAATCAACATTAGAGTGTGTGTGTTTATACCAAATAATTATTCATAGTAGAGTTAGAATGGAAATGTGGGGTGTATTTATTTCAATTCCATCCACCAACATGCAAGCACTGTTGCAAAATGCATGCCTGGAAATCAGGTTATTATATGTGCCTGAGAGGAAGTCAGTTTTGCTGGGTATGAGCATTTGGGGTGCTGCTGTTGTACACTCAGATTGTATTTTTCCCTATACCCTGCAATACCCAGGTTACAAAGATATAATGTGATGTCTTCTTCCCATCTCTCTCCATTCACCCAGCAGCACAGAGTAAGATGTGTGAGAACTTCCCTTCTGGGTTTGTGTTGCTATGTTATCAACAAATGAGATTCCATGGACTGTTCCGGAAGTTGTACTCACATACACACTCCCATAATTGTGCTCAGTCTTGTAGCATCTCATGTCATGTCAGCCTGTGTATAAAATTGGGTCATGTTTTTTTGTATACAATGCCAGACTGCTGGAGAAGTATGACAGGGTATTTCTCTGTCTCTTTGTTTCCTCTGAAGTCCCATGGTCAATAAGCCTGAGCTGGTTTTCACATTTCAATAGCATCTCAGCTATTTCTGATGTCACCTGTTAATACCAAGTGACTGACTGCGGAACCTGGTTAGCATTCAGATTCGTGATGTCTGCTGAAGTGTGGGCGTCTGCACAAATCCAGGGAAATCCCGGCCTCTGCATGGCTGCAGGATGTTCTTATTGTTCCTGACCAAATGCTGAATGTGCAGCACACAAGGGAAACAGAGTACACTGCACACAATGAAACTAGCATGCAGTGTAGTGACCCAGTGAGGAAACTGCCCTCATAATCCTTAATGGAGTGCTATCATGGAATTGGATCTCCCTTCTGTAAAACGACCCAAGGCGCTTTGTAATCAAACTGCACACTGTAAACTGCATTACATGAAGTCAGCTGCATTGCATCCTTCCTGGCAGACACTTTAGAACCATAATTACGTTAATCTCCATCTCTAATTTGCTCCATTGTTCTTCTGTCATTGCAGGATCTTTGCTACCAAGAGAGATGTGTGCATTTCTTCAGTGCTTACTGTAAATTGCAAATTAGGGGTGACATGATTAACTCTCAATTGCCCTGGTTTTTGTGGTATTAAGTCAAGCGCATCATTACTTGAACATTAGTTTATTGCGGTTTAATGAGATACACAGTACTGTATTTGGCTTGTGGGATCTGCTCCAAATAGAGGTCTATTTGCAAAGAAAGTTGGTTTGAGAACCTGCTGTAGCTACAGCGATCTCTGTTGACTCTGGGGAAGTAAGCTGGGTAATGGTGAATTAGGAATGGACCCTCATCTTTAATTTAAGTGAATGGTATCTAATTGTTAAGGCCTGGCCTTATCAGTCTGTCATAGTATGCTCACCTCCTTCAGGAGGAACTAAGGGCATTTAATTCTTACATAATGTCATACCTTGTAAAAGTTTCATACTGAGCAACTGTAAGGCTGTATTTATGTTTTTATATTAGTCATTTTACAGCTTTTTTATTTAGCAGAGAATGAGTCAGTGAGATTTGAAATGCCATTTGCGGAGGAAATCTATCATGTATAGTGGAAAGTGTCCCGGAAGGCAAAACAACTGCAGATCCCAAATTAAATACTGCATAAAGCAAAAGAGAGATTTCTGTTATGCCAGGTTTCCAAGGACTGGTTCATTCCATAGTGTTCAAGTAATGTTTTAGTGGTTCTTTCTGACTCTTGTTTCACTTCAGTTACTTCCAAGATTTACATTTTATAAACCTCTTTTAATCACTGTTGTAAAAGTCCATTCTGAGTTAAAATTCAGTATATATTTATTTTCCAAGAAATAGACATGCCTGCCTGGCATTAAATCTAATTCCCCTCTGTGTTGGAAATCCAATTTCTAAATCTTTCATTTGCCAGTTATGGAAGGGAGGAAGTAAAAAAAAATTAGATAAAACTGGTTTGTCTCCTATTCAAGTTTACTACCTATAGATATCTGTATAAGCAAAATAAAAGCATGGCTAAAAATTCTGATACTTCACCTGACTGCTTCCAATATAGCTAGAACTTCTGCCTCCTTTCTGCTCCTTCCTTCCCCCCAATCTTTTTTTCCATCTCATCCTTGACCATCCAACAATATGCTTTGGGCCCTGGTAGCAGTGACTTAGCTTTGCAGTTGGTGATTCTGCCACTGCTTTTATTCCCAAGATCAAGAGACACCAAGTCACTGCATCTGCAGAATGCTCCATTTGTGTGCCACAGTTTGAAGTTGCTCTGTACCATTTATATTTAAAAAATAAAAACCCCAAAACAAACCAAACCAACAACGACAAAACCCCACAAACAAACAAACAAACAAACCTACAATGAATATACAATGTTTTCAAGATGTATTTGATCCTTGACCATCCAACAATATGCTTTGGGCCCTGGTAGCAGTGACTTAGCTTTGCAGTTGGTGATTCTGCCACTGCTTTTATTCCCAAGATCAAGAGACACCAAGTCACTGCATCTGCAGAATGCTCCATTTGTGTGCCACAGTTTGAAGTTGCTCTGTACCATTTATATTTAAAAAATAAAAACCCCAAACCAAACCAAAACAACAACGACAAAACCCCACAAACAAACAAACAAACAAACCTACAATGAATATACAATGTTTTCAAGATGTATTTGCAAAAAATTCGTCATTACATACATTCGTATGTAATGCTCTTTGAGGTACTGGAATGTATGTTTAAGGAGTGCTCGCCTTGGATCTCCATCCATCCTGTCCATCCTGTGTTATGACTGTGGAAGAACCACAGATTAGTATGAAGGTAACACTCTGTACACAGGAACTCTTCGAAAATTACCCTCACATAAATATGTGCTGTTGACCTGACAGCTCTGAATTTCCTTTGTCTTTTTAATTTAATGGCCATCGGTTCTTAGTGTCTAAATAGTGTCCTTTTTTGTGGCTGTAGATGAAGTGGATGCTTTTGGGATTTTCAGCTGATACCTCCATTGGTAAAAGGCTCACTAAGAGATATCGAGAAAGGTTAAAATCAACATCAGTTTGTAGAAGAGACTGTTTTTCATGAATGTTTCCAAGGAGCAGGCTGCTTAGATTAATTAAGTAATATAAAAAACATCCCCACTCAGGCAAATCCCCATAGTTCAATTTTTCCATCAGGAGACCAGAATTATGCACCTTATTTCTGAGGTCACTTCCATAATTGCAACAACATACATTTTTTTAATAGCTTTTCCTTTTTAATGGATATTTAAATGGAGGTAATTAAATATGGGGGTTTTTTTCATACCCATCTCCTGAGAGGAAACATAACAACATGATGAAAATAAAAGTAAATGGGAAGTAATAAATGTCTACTAAAAATAAATGCACTTTTGCTCCCTAAGCAGTACTAGTTACTAATTGTTAAGACTCTCAGAGTGATAATGTGGAGATTCAGATGCTTGCAATACTGTATAAAACTGAATTCCAAAATATTTCAGTTTAATAAGCTATTGTTGAAAGTGTTACTGCAGCCAGAAGTACCAGCTGTATATCTCAGGGTAAGACAGTCATGAAATATGGTATGTAAAGCAGATGTATAACCTTTTGAAAATCAGACCCAGTTGCTTTTCTCTTCTAGACATTTTTGAGCCCCTTGCTCTTCTCTCTGTGTCCTAATCAGTCGGATGATTGACTTCTGTCACTGGGCCAACACTTCGGTCAAATATAATGTGTTTATTTCACTGGAGCTGGACCCACACGTCTAAACTGTAGGTCATGTTAAACATAAGGCAACAAGTCTCTGAAGGTTAGGAGTTTGCATTGGCGTAGACTGAACATATGCTCAGAATTTCAGATCCTTCTCAACATACTGAAATGTCTCTGGCTTCCAAAAGTGGATTAGATATTGTGTAGGTACTGACTGCCTAATAAAAACATCAGCTGCCTTGTGTCCAATTAAGCAGCAAAGAGGTAAGACCTTCTTATCATCTGAGTTTTTAGACCTTTTTCCTTTTCTGAGGTTTTAGACCTTTTTCTTTTTCCCAGTCAAAACAAGAATGGTAAAGGTCTACAAGAGAATGTTTAAGAATGGCAAGTAAGGTCCAAAGACTTTCTCAAGTTCAGTTTTGATTTTGGGTTGGCCCCTGAAAGGATTACAGTTCTAGCTGGTATCCCTGCCTGTTCTCGCAGTGACATCTCTGAGCTGTTAGCAGCAAGACTTCCATTTCTCAAAAGCCTTTCAAACTCTCATTGAGGGAAAACCAAACTAAGAAGTGATAATCAGAAGTCAACTATTTCACATTGCCTGTCTTATGATTTGATGTTCTGATTCTCCTTTTCTTGTTTAGCAATAATATTTCTGGAACTGAAATAAATCTAATGGATTGCTTTTCCTATGAACAAACACCCCGGTCTAACTTTGTCACTCAGTTGCCTGCAAAAACTGTTTGTAGGGTCATGTGCTTCTGCTATGAATATTATCCCTTCTTTCCTCCACATTTACCCAAAGAATAAAAGAGTAGTTTGAGCATAAATGTATTTGTAGAACATATGCAGATAGAATTAATCACAAGCAGTTTTACACCACCTGGGAGTATAAGTTAGCTACTGGGCTTCCTTTGTTAAGGGGAAGAAGAGAAACATTTTAAGGGAGATCCTATTATATTCCAAAAGAAAAGATCTCAGGTAGTTGGGATGAATGCCTTCTGAATGGTTTCCTTTATACTAAGCTTAAATAACTGTTATGGGTGAGACACCTCATTTCAGCAGGCTCAAGTTCAACAAATCCCATTCAATGCATTTTGGTATGATATGAATGCCTTGGATTGAAGGGTAGGGCCTGGGGAGAGCATACTTTTGTTAACTCTTCAATGTGTGTGTGTGTGTGTGTGTGTGTGTGTGTGTGTGTTGAAATTAGAACATAAAGATCATTTTAAAATAGTAACAAAAATAAAGTTAAATATGTGTTAGTAACTGAAATCTGCTTCCTGCCCTTCTCAAGAAATAGTACTTCTTCCCTGTGAGGCATACAGGTCAGGGGCTACAAGGCAATGGATCTGTAGCTCCCTTACAGCTAATATCTGTTCTATTCCATGTCATTATTTCTGAATGATAAGGTAATTGGGGTAAGAACTATAAAAGGGAATTTGGTTCTGAGCTTATTTATTTAAAATAGTAAGAATATTTAAGAGAAAAA
The DNA here is from genome assembly GCA_013397135.1 of Pachyramphus minor. Lineage (NCBI taxonomy): Eukaryota > Metazoa > Chordata > Aves > Passeriformes > Tyrannidae > Pachyramphus > Pachyramphus minor. Next base: position 161,352 of record VYXB01006843.1, read on the forward strand.
ATAAAATAGAATTTTTTAAAAATAGTAATATCTGATGAAAGTACAGAGAAATGCTAATGTCCTCAACCCTTTTAGGATAGATACTAAGAGGTAGATAGGTTTTGTCTGTGAAGGTTACCAGGAGCTGTAGTGAGAGAAAACTATAATGAGCTATAGAACAATAGAATCCCAGAATTAAGACTGGAAACGACCTCTAAGATTATCTATGGAGTCCAATAGTTAAATAAAACTATAAAAACACTGACTCTGTTGAAACCATGACTTAGTCATTAGCAGAGTTACAAATTTCACTCCTCAGGCTCATCTTTTGAAGGTATTTTTTTTTGGAAAGGCAAAAGCTCAGGAAACCCTCCAAAACATGAGGAGACCTCTCAGCATATCTAGACAAACAAAAACTTGTGGTTCTTATGGATCAATAGAAATGAACTCATGAACTGTACATATACACACGTATAGAATAAAAGCCCAAGAAAAAAATATTTTCCTTGTATTGTCTATTCTGCCAGGATTACGAGCAGCACTGAAACCCTTTTAAAAATTATTTTCTTTCTGTATACCACTATTTTTCAGTGAAGTCAAAGATACAAAAGAAGCATGAATAGTTCTGATCATTCTGTTTTTTAGCAAATCAAAAACTTATTTACAGTAAGGTAAATTACAGAGGTATTTCAATGGTTTTTTTATTTAAGATCACTGCTAAGCCTGATGTTCATATTAACTATTGGGGAATAAAAAAGAAGCTTTAGATTTGCTAATTGGAAGTTGTCATGCCTTTAATAACTTGAGTGACTGACTGAAGACAGTTTCCTTTCTTGCAGGAAGAATGATGTAAAATCCCTTTTAAAGTGCCTAATCTTATCTATTGTATTGCCATTTTTGCAGAAATTAATTAAATGCTCTTCTAGCTATGGCTTCAGAGATGCTACAAAAGATAATCTTCCAGTAATAGATTGTTAGGAACAAAGCAGGGAACTCCAAGGCACTTGGGTGCATATTTTAAAAGGTTTATGGAAAACCTCCCCACCAATTTAACTTTAAAAGCCCATTCTTAGTACTAAAAGTGGTTATATGTATGGTGAGACATGTACCTTTGAGATATATGATGCTCCTTTGATTTGCTTTATATAATAGTTGAGATAAGGTGTTTGTGTATTTCTGTCATGTGTTGTGTGTATTTGTTGGTCTAAGGTTTACTTTGGGTAAAACTATCCTTAGAGCAAACACTCAGCTCTACATCTCTGAACCTGTAGGTTAACTCCATGTGGTTTCAACTTCCATCCTTTAACAACAAATTACTATTTATGTAAGCTGTCAAATCCACATAGGACAGGCAGCTGCGGAAGAAACTGAAGCGTATAAACCATAGAGAGAAGCATTGGGCTCCCATAAGAGAGTAGTCTTTCATTTTCTGTGTTTAGCCCAGTAAGAGTGAATTATTCATTACAATCAAGCAAAAGGTCCTCCAGTCTTACCAGTTCATCCACAGATTTGTTGAAAATTAAAGCTCAGCATGAAGCCTCCAGAGAATTAGTCTGAGTTAATAACACCTGCAAAGAACAGAGATTTCACTGTGAGGTAAATTACTGTGTGATTGCTCACACATCAGCAAAAATTGTAATTGGGAGAAACTGAATATTTTCTCTGTATTTAACTGGTGAGGATTTTGTGGGGTGTCATTTTACATTAAGTAGTAGAGTTATAATTTAGAATGTTTCACAGCAACTGATTGTGTTTATTTTAACAGCAATTTTTCTTTTCTATGAGAAAATTTCTGTTGCTGTTAGCTGCTATTACAACTTTATGCAATATGCATTTAGAAACTTTCTTATTCTTAGGGAAAATTGTCAGAGACAGGCTTTAAAGTGTGGATTTTCTCCCCGTGATTTCTTGTGAATATAGAAGTTGATACTTTCCCCTACCTAGCTGTATCTCATAAAGAGCAAGCTAAGTCAGGATTTTGGTCTCTACATCTGTAGCATATGTACACTCAGCAGCTCCCTGGAGAGCAGTAGAAACTACCTAAAGCATAGGTTTTTCTTTCTTCCAGATGTTTCAGAAATACACTCATAAATAACATAAAAAATTCAGGTGGGGCTCCTAAATCAAATTGGGTATTAACATTATAATCTATCCAAAAAAAGATAGAGAAAGAAAAAAGTAAAATTGCCTTTTCTCAATGTTGTGCTGCATTGTTACATTCTGAGGTCTTATTTCCTGCATTTTCCATGAGTCCTGTATTAATTCACAACTTATGTTTGTAGCAGGATTCAGGCTTCTGACTGATGATGGTAACACAACCCTAGTATGAAGTGGATAAAACTTATATCATTCAAGACAGGTCTATATGGGACAGCCTCAGACAGACTTGTTTTTGCCTGTCTTTTGAAGAGAACCTGCTCTGATCCACAGTGATATCCTTGGTAGCAAGATGTAGCACTGAGCTCAGTAGGTTGCTCAGAGACTTAGTTGCTTGTTTCATGCATGCTAACATAACTGGATGTGCGTTCTGCACTGGAACTTCTTGGCATCTGCCTGCTCATCTCAGGACAAATGTGCTTTTGTGGCTTGCAAAGCTATGTGACCTCATTTAAATCATAACACACAATTTATTTACACAGTTGCAGTGCCTCAACCTTATTTAACAGGAAGCTCTTTACACTAGAGAATATGCTTTTAAATTATGCACTGAATGCTGCCAGCAACCTGTTGGTATAGTCTTTTGTCCTTATCTATTAATCTCTTTCCACTCTTTTCACTTTTCTTCCTTGTAAAGAAAGCCCAAGTGCTTGCCTCGTTGAATTCAAACTTATAGCTGTTGGTTTTTTTTGTTTGTGTTTTTTTTGTTTGTTTGTTTTGTTTTGTTTTCCTTTCTTTTTTCTCTTTTTACCAGTTGTTACAGGAAAAAAACACACACAGAGGAACATATCTAAGAGAGTGACAACTAGTTTCATATGTGTACCTTTAGTGCAGTGAAACTTACCTCAGTAAATTCCTGTTATACACCTTTTACAGTCTTTGAATAAAATGTCCCTGGTGTGAAAAGCAAACACATAAGAGACAGGGAACTCAAAACTACATGAATGTGTTAGACAATAATATGTAGTGGGTGCTCCTGCTGTACATAACAGCTGAGCTATTCTTACTGCAACGCAACTAAGGGCTAATATAACACAGATTTATTTCCTTGGATTAACATGGGATGTATTAAAAAATAATTTTCTGGGCAAGGAGGCTTTTCAGGCTCATATAGTCCTGCTGCCTGCTCCAGAGGTTGCTGAGAATTGTAATAAAATAACAAATCCCTACTGGCTGACTAATCTTTATCCACAACACTTCAAAGTATTTCCCTTGTTCACTTTAGAACAGAATTGTGGGTAAGTGGCTGCCAGCCTAGAATTGTCTCTGAAAGTCCTGCCATGGACTCCAGCTTCAAGTTTCTAATCTCTGTGTCACTGATCATGGATCACCCTAGAGTTTAACTCAAGTATCAGAGGGCTAGGGGAAGACCTGATGTTTGGCTCAGGACTCTAGGGAAGAGGAAACAGGTGTATTGTATAAACAAATCTCCATGCACTTGTCAGAGAAATTTATCTGCTCCAGCTGTGCCTCTCCAAGAGGGGATCTTTCAGTATATATTTATCTGATCTATTATGTATCTGAAATGTGCTCTCGGTTTCTTTCAGAGAAAAACTTTGTAGCATTGAGAAGGTAGTCGTGAGGATCTAGCATCACCATAGGATCCCTCAGTATTAATCAAAGTATCAGCTAACAGCAGCTGATTGGGCTAGTTGCCATGTAGTGGTTTTGTCCAAGAGAAAAGGAGTTGACTGTCATTATACAGAGAAGAAAAACAATGCACTGAAAGAATGTGGGTTGAGAAATGCAATGGAAATTCAGAGGAGCAAAAGTAGAAATCTGAAAGAAGTCTTGTGCTGTGAGCTTCTAGTCCATGTTTCAAACAGTTTGTGTCATATACAAACTTCTGTTTCAAAGTTTTTATTTTCAAAATATGACACCCATGTTAAAGATGTCTCAAAAAAAGGAAAAATAATGGCCAAAATTGAAAAAAAGGAAGTCCAGGTATGCAAAACAGACTCCCACTTGCTTGAGTTCAAACAGTTGTTTGTTTATTCCTGCTCTTTTACAGATATGTACCTGAATATTAGATGCGTGTCTTTGAATTATGAACTTGTCCACAATTTATGGAAATTTGTGTATATGGAGTCACATCTATCTTTAAGTTTTAAATATTCTTGGAATATAAATGTTGTAAAAACAGTTATCAGAAAAAGAAAAAAAATTCTGGTTTTCTAGGTTGTCCTGGGGCCAAGAAGAATGAGTTCCTGACTAGTGTTTTGGATGCATTGTCCACAGATATGGTGCACGCAGTCTCTGATCCATCCTTGTCTTCTAGCCGGTGGGTTTCAGATTGTTTTTGTGTGTCTTTAAAAGGATTCTGGCAGTGGTGAATGAATTGTTGATGGGTTTGAGAAGCCTTCCCAAAGGGGAAATTTCCAAGAACCTATCTAGGAGACTTTACTTCAAAATTATCACTGTGGTCTATGTCTACTAAAGAGAGATGCACTTGATAGATGAATTCTCAGCAGCAGAGATTAGAGTTTATCTGTAGCTACTGGTGCAACTGTCCATCAGGTTTTTTCTCCTCTTAGGCTTTCTTTGATGAATGTGTATTACCTTCCTGATTCATATTTGCCTAGTTACTTGCAAAACAAGTCAATGTTATCAATGGTCACAGGTAACACTAAAAGTGCATAAGTACTGTCAGACTTTGGGCATCTGCAGATCAGGTGTTTACCATCTGAAGAGGAGATGGCATTTATTGTTATAACTTTCTTGTAATTCAAAACCTTTAGGTGTTTTATCTCTAAGAGCATCCATCATGGGTTGTAATTTGAGCCAAGGTATTTGGCGATGCTGACTGTTGATCTACTTCAGTAGATTACTTTACACATTTAATGCATCCACTGTCTATGAAACTGTCTTTTTCTTTTTTCTCTGTTCATTTTTCTCTGTTTCAGAAAATTAAAGGGGAAAGCACTGTTTGCCAACGTGGTGCTGATCTCAACAGGGTTTCAGAGAGTTAACTAAACGCAGATTCCAGCCCTCAGTGTAAAATTTAGGGTACTGTTGGCCAAAGTGAAAAAAGAGGGATTTACTGTAAGAAGTTAGTGTACAAAAGCAGGGAGGTTTATGTAACAATACATCTGATGGTGAGGTAATTATTCTGAAACAAAGGCTTAAACCGAGGTTTATGTATCTTAGAACTAAGACTAAACTCTCTTTTTTTTCCTGTTTCAGGGTTTCAGAGCCTGATCCAAATCATACTCTGGAAGAGAGAGTGGTCCATTGGTATTTCAAACAGCTAGATAAAAATTCCAGTGGTGATATTGGCAAGAAAGAAATCAAGCCCTTTAAGAGATTCCTGAGAAAGAAATCAAAGCCCAAAAAATGTGTGAAGAAGTTTGTGGAATACTGTGATGTGAACAACGATAAGTCCCTGTCAGTTCAAGAATTAATGGGCTGCTTGGGAGTAACAAAAGAAGAAGGTAAAACAGAAACAAAGAAACGCCATAGTAAGAAACTCTTCTATCTGTCTTTTTTCACTAAAACCTTCAAAGCTGATGAAGCCTGATATTTATAAGTGCCAGAATTATACAAAATTAAAGAATACACCTGTCTGTAGCTAATGCAGCTGTTGCTAAGGGCAGATGGCAGGAAAGTTGCTTCTGTGTAGGTAAATCATCACTTTGCTCCAAAAACTTCCTGTTGATTCTGACCATTAAATGTATTACAGTAGGAAACCTCAGAAGATATGATAACATTAAAAATCATCAAAAAACCAGTTTAATGTTATTACAGTACTATGTTCTGAATGAATGGAAGTATCACACCTGTGCTTTTTGGACTCCTGGAAGGAAGTATATCATTGAACTTCCTAATGACTTCTCATTTCTCAAATGTGGTTTAGAGATACAGCAAGGAATGTGGTCATCTGCCAAACAGGTGGAACAACTGCTGATACATAACCACTTTACCTTGCCAAAGTCGCAAAAAGAGGAACAACTAACTACAGAGTGTAATAGTCCCTGCAGAGTTCAATCACACAATTCCTGAAAATGAAGAAAAGTCTGAAAAAAAAAATTGTAAACAACAGCAGTAGATCCCTATACTTTAAGAAGGTGTAGAACAATTAATATAGGTAAATTGATTTGTCTGGTACCTTAAAATGAAGGGAGGACAGTATAATAAAAGTGTCATTGGTTTTATTCAAGTCCAGAAAGGGAATACTGCAGAAAGAAGAAGAGCTCTACATTTCACTAATAAAATAAATTGTCTATGGCTCACAGAAACAGATCTCTCAAAACAAGTATCAATCAAATCCAGAATTTTTTTCTGTTGCCTTTTTTTCTTTTTTTGTGGACCTAATAATATACCTTACAATTTTTTCTTCTCCAAAAAAATCTGTTCAATAATGAGAACATTCAACTTAGAATGAAAAAAATATCTCCAAACTTTGACATTGAAAAATTAATGGCATTCAGTTGGAAAAAAGTTTTAAAAATCCTTAGGTTGCTTTACTGGAAATACATAGTTTTAAGGACAAGACAATAAAAATTATTGTTGTTGAAATATCATTATTCTTTTTTGTTTCTCCTGCTTCATAATTAAAATTTCCTTTCTGATAATCCTTTCACTTGCACAAAAAAAAAAAAAATCAATTGGCACTTCACTGCAGCTAGAGTTATATTTCTAGGAAAAGATAAGACTCCGTTACCTGAGGTGTGAGAGCTGAGACAAGGAGGTGGTTCTGTATCATTTTGTTTGTGTCCCAGGTGTCCGGTATGAGAACCATTTGAAGCAACATAAAAACCATAGAGTTGCAAAAAATGATTTCTGAGGGGAGTAATAGTTATTGCAATATTTTTCAAGGTCCAGTTTTGTTCCCCCTTGTCCCACTGCAGCTTGATTGACTCGCAAACTGACCCAGAAAACCAAAAGAGCGAGCTCCTCCCCTAGCCTCACAAGTTTGCTTGTGAAGTTGAATTGGCCAGCAGATTCATGAAGTTTACTGCATTTTTTTTCCTATTTAGAGTACTGTCTTGGACTTTGACACTAAGAAATTTAAAAAAAAAAGAGTGATAATCTTGTAGTTTTACAGTTTAAATGTGAACAATGTCTTTGGTTTGTAGAACTGTTTCTATACACTATCTTTAAGCAAATTGATTGCTTTCCAGACAGTCTGCTTGTCCATGCTTCTTTCTCACCAGGAATAATATATTTATTACTAAAGATTTAATAAGTTTGAAATGCTCAGCAATGACTAGATGCAATCTCCTAAGCAAGTGTCACATATTACCTGGTAAGAGATGTTGCCATTTAACTTTCATATAATTCCATGAAAGAAGCAACACCTATGTGAGGAAAGAAAAAACTGGACATTTCAATGAAAGATCTGAAATATTTTATTTCATTTATTGAAAGCTGCTCTTAAAAAATACCTTTTCAGAATTAGATCTTCAGATCTTCAGTTATTGGGGGTGCTGCATACAACTTGCAAACCATATTTATAATGTTTTATTTTCCCTCCTTTAGCGGCCCCTAAAACCAACACTGAGAGCACTTCATCCAGTAGGCAGGTGAGTACTGGGGAGAGAATATCTCCATTTCTGCCTTGATCAGCTGATTTTCTTGGGGTTTTAGCAGTTAGTATTTCAGCTTCAAACTACATTAATCTGCCATTCCGCAGACTTTCCAGAAAAATGTAGAGCAGCATCCCAATTAACAAATTTTGGCTTAAGTTCCATCCAGGGGAAGCTGAATCAGTCAATTCCAGATGCAGAGTAAATGTACATAAAGTGCAAAGTGGAAGTTCTTAGGAAAGCGTAAGCTGATATATAGGTTAGTGATAATTTGATGAGTGTAACTGAGCCTTCATGAGTCTTCTGCATTCCTGAATGACAGCATTCCAATACACTTTTAAAAGTGCACTGCTTTGTCTTCATCGATTTTTTGCTTTAACTGAATTTTGTCAATTTTTTCTTTGTGTCCCACTATGGACACAAACTTACATTCACTGAAATTACTATTTGTAAACAAAGTTGTGGATTTCCCACGCCCTGTGAAAATCTATACATTTCACAAACCCCACTGAATTACTAGATCGTGGCTTTAAGCACCTTTTAAAATCTTAGGGCAGAGAAAAGAGCTGTCACTTTCAAATGCCTTTACTGGCTGAGCAAAAGGATGCTGAAGAACCAGGATTTTATCAGTCTCCTAATGTACATTTAAACTAAAATTAGCTTAGTCTGCAGAATGATTGGGGCAAATAAAATGTCAGATGCCCTGACAACATAATCTGTGATTTGGGTTTGCAATAATTTTCTGCAAATAGTTGATTTTGTTTTTCGAAATAACACCATCTACAGGGGTTTGGCTACTCAAGGCATTCAGAGCTGCAAAAGTCACAAAAGTGGAGTTTTTAAATTAAGGACAGGTGCATTTTGAAGAGGCTGGACTGAAGTGAAAGCTCAGGAAAATAGGTCAAAAATGAGTTTCTCATTTGTGTGTGTCTATTTTTAGAATCATTAATTCTAAAGATTCAGTTTTCTGGGCAACATAGGCATACCTTCCCAGTACTTTTGCATGGTCCTGAAGACGGACTTTCAAGTCCAGTTATTTGAATGGTCTAGTAAAAGAGTCATCTTCACACTGTTCTTACCTCCCTACTGTATTAGTTAGAGGAATTGAATTATTAATTCCCACAGAAAACATCAGTAAATTCTAACTGGTTTAAAAAATACTCATGTAAACATATTATCCGAACAGCTCAGGTAATCCTACACCTGTTAAAATAGGAACTTGGCTGAAAATATCCCAAAACTATAGTTGTGGTAAATGTTGTCCCATCTATCATAAAGCCAGATTAGTTTGTTAGAAATTTAACCCAAGGTGAACCTCCCCACAAGCCAAGAGAAATCTTCCTCTCATCGTTGTTCATCAGTTTGTTCCTTTTTTATTTCTCCTTTGTTTGATGTTAGGTTCACACTTCCTAAGGCAAACTCAACATTGGTTATGGGTTTTACCAGACACCTCCTACAAAACTTTGATGAAATATAAAATATTCTCACAGTTACAAGGATGTGATAAGTTTCTGTTTGTTTAAACAAATGTTTGTGGTCTTAATTCTTCTAGCTTTCCCCACAAATTACTTATGCTTTTAAACAAGGCAGCCTGAAAACTATTACCCTGTTGGAACTGAAAAACATTCAAAGGGGTTATTTTAATTATATTACTGGCACATGTGCATTTCACTTGAAGCATGACAAGCCCTCTCCCCTTTCTTGTAATCTGATCCTGAATTTCAGAATCTGTAATAAAACTGTCCTTAGAACAGCTATGTTTTTTAATTTTGTCCAATAATTTTGCTGACTCAGCATCAATTGTTTTAAGAACTGGTGCTGACAAATGATGGTCTTAAATTAAGGCTGGCTAAGCAAACCATCTGTTGGCAGTTTCATACTTGAACAACACATGATGTAAATGCAGAAGGTAGTTTTCATCACAGAAGTTCTCATTTGAAAAAAGTTATTGAAGAGCATAGGAGCCACTCAAAGGAAACCACCCATCTGAGAGTGTGATCAGATTTGCACCACTCAGGAGACACACACTCAAAAGCTCACTTTCTACTAGTTTATTCCATCAGTTTAGTTATATATATGCTTATGGGTGCTTAGGTGTGTATTACTGAATATGTTTTTTTCAAGTATATGCACATCTGTGTGTGTGCAGGCACATACAAGCTTACTGAAAGAAAGCAGATAGAGAAACATATACTAATATGCTAACTGAATCTCAGCTGGGGTTGTTGTAAAAGAGGTCAAATACATGATGGGTCTGACAGAACTAAGGTAGTGGCCAGGTATGTTTCCCTTGCTCAGCTCCACCCTGTCCAACACACACATACATGCACACACGCTGTCAGTGAGACCCAGAGGGTGTTTTGCAGCCTAGCAAAAAGTTTACAACGAAACTATAGATTGTTCATGAGACTTTGGCCAACAGCCCATTCCTTATACATCACATGCTATAGAAAAGTATATTGCACAAGGGATTTGCCCAGGCAGTTGCTGTGTGTTCAACAAGAATTGATTTAAAGGCACCATAGGTAAGAAATAGTAAAGATGTTGCTCATACCCTTGCTTGTAGATGCCATGAAAAGAAGGGATTTTTTTTTTATTCCTCATATATATTTGTGCAAAATTCGCCTTCTGATAGTGGCATGTAGACAGTCTTGAGAAACAGAGATAGATATATATACTGTATTAATTGAAAATATCATTAATGACACAAATTTTTCCAACTTCTTTTCAGCAAGTTTCTAAGAAGCAAGGGTGAACACCTTACTGATCCAAGGCAGATCTCTTTGACATGTGGGAGATTTCCTCACCAAAAGGCAATAAAAACAACTGTAGTATTTGCACTTTGTACTTAAAAATGTAAATTCACTTTGTAGAAATGAAATATTTAAGCAGACTTTTTTTTTTAATCTGTGAAAATGTAATGACTAGTTTTGAAAAATTATCACATACAATGTATGTGCATTCTTTTGTTGTCTGAAATATGTAAAACATGTTGGAGATGTAAAAGTTCGCATTTAAATAATTTTTTAGAAAATAACTTTTTGGTAACAGTAGCATAGAAACCTGATTCTATGTCTTTTGGTTTCAATAGTATGCCTTGTTTTCTTAAAAATATCATTTGAGTAGAGTTATGCTGAAAAGTCTACTGTATTCTCAATTTTGTCCAAGCAGTGTTGAAAATTTCAGGTTTTAGGACTGAGAGAATTATGAAAATTGCTGTTAACTTGGTTTTGCAGTTTTTAACTGAACAGATTTTTCATCATTGGCAATATTTTATTTTGTTTTGGTTTTATTGTAATTATTAGGCTTTCCAAAGATCATGGTATGAGAATACAACCACTAATGGATTAAAAAAAACAGTTATTCTACTTGGGATGCTTATAGAAAAATGTATCCTTTTATCCATTTTTAAAGTGCCTTTTATTATAATTTTTGGTAGGATTTTTCTCCTGTTTGCTTTCACTTGGATTTTTAGTACAGTAAACCAAAAAGGAGTAAGGTGGATTGGATTGTAATGTCACTCCAGTCTGGTTCAGCCTAGGCTTAAAAGCATGTTTCTGTGGTCAGTATAAAGCAGGAGCAGAGTTTATATGGGTCAGAATTTAAATCTTACTGTAGAGACAAAGAAGGATGAGCATATGTTTCAACCCTTTTTCCTCCTACACCCTATCAACCCTTTAGCTTGCCTCAGAGTCCACTACAGGTAAAGCTGAACAAATTGTGAGCAATTGCCCTCAGGAGGGGCTACTCACATCATCCCTGCCCGAGATTTTTTTCTTGCTGTCTGAAAGAAGTTCTCACAAGTTTTCATATCTTCTCTGTCATTTTTCCCCCCAATGCCTTTTTTTTTTTTTTTTTTATTTGTGCCTGAGGGGAATAAGAACTTGCAGATATGAATTTAGGACAGGGGACCCAAATGAAAAAAAGCACTGCTTTTGAACAATTGTGAGTTACAAGCAGCTGAGTTGATCAATGCAGTGGTAGATGGACTGCTGGCATCTAGGAGTTGACAAGGGAAGACAGGAATGTTGCAACAAGAAGTGATTTCATTCTGGTTTGTTTAAATAATGTATGGGATCTGACATGTGACTAGGTAATCATAATAGCACCCTGGCTTGAACTTGTACCTGGTGAAGCTTTTTTGCAAATAAAAATGTTTCATTTAAATTCTGACATATGCTGAAATGATAGGAAACTGTATGCAATGGAATCGTACCCCAGAAGTTATGTACTCTAAGCTTTGGCAGCAGGAGAAACCAAGATGCAACTGTGTGTTATCCTGTATTTTTATTTTAAAAAGTATTTGTTATTCTTTAATACTGTTAAACTTTGAATTTAATCTTCTTTATAGATTAAAGGTCAGTATGTTATCAAACAATGCTGGTGATTTCTATTTTGCAACATAGCAAGCCATGTTCGGAAGAAAATACACACAGTGGTGACTTCACTACTGCATGGAATTTAGAAGAAACCTCATGACTGCACATTGCGTCAATCTTCTTTTCTTTCCTTGTCCCTTTATGAAATTCTCTTCATGCCTTATTCATACCATTGCTTTCTCAAAATGGTGATTTTGAGGCCATACCCTTTGATGCTACTGTCTCCATATAGTTTGGTCTTGTCTCTTGCCTTTTCTCATCAAAGTGAGAGATGACACCTTTTCCCCTCGATGGGACTGTGAGCTGCTGGGCAACATTCAGCCTGGCTGGAAACAATGAGGAGAGAGGCAAACCCTGAGAATTCTCAGCAGGTGGTCGGGTGGTCACAGTATGATTAATAGTAGCATTTTGTGAGAAGGATCTAATTCCCTCACTGTGACCTTTGGAGACAATATAAATATAGGCTACCAAATATTTTGCCATGTTCACAGTTTGAAAGTGCACCCCATTTAAACTAAAAGGGTGTGTGAGGAGGCAGATTTGGACTAGCCATGTGATTATATAAAGAGTAGCCTCAAACACTGATGGAAACACAAATAAATGCTAAAGGCACTCATGTATTCAAAGACTTCTACAACACAGTGTCATTTAATAACTCTACAATGACTGAAACACGAGGTGTTTCCTCTTTGTCTGTATTTCTGTCTCATCAATTTATATTTTATATTATTTCAATTATCAGCAATTACACACTTGAATATAAGTAGTACTGACTTCTCATAGTTCCAGTTAGAGTCCATATCCCTGATGAGATCACATTTGAAAGCTTGCTAAATTCACCTCGGGTTCCTGTATCTTCCATATATCCACAGGATATTTAAACTTGGATAAGTCTTGGTCTTTCTAGTTGTAACCAAGCACAGCCTTGATACTGAAAAGGAATCCATGCGAATAGGCCCTTAGGCTCACGCTGTAGTACCATTGTTTATTTAGTTACACAGTACTTAATTAGTTGTAGTTTTTATCCTATTCCATGTGCAACAGTTTAGTTTCAATTTTAATTATGTTCTTATTGAAAACACAAATAATATTCTGCTTCTCATTGACCAATATTTGTTCTAGTTCCAGCTATTGCTAAGAGTATTTGTTTAGAGCTTTCATAAGGTTATAAATAGAAGACTATAAGGTTTGAAAAATATGTATGTATTCAGTGATTTGTCCGGCCTGTTGCATCCATTAGTCAACAGGCCACACAGTGGGAAATGTTTCGTGTTTTGTCAACACTTTGAAAAACTTTCTCATATTATTCCCATCCCTAAATGTAGGCCAATTTCATAGTTCAAGTTTTAACAGCACCACTTAATTCTTGCCTTCTCCCAGTCTAGCATAATGTCTAGCTTTCAGATACTCCTTTGGTAGAACTGGGACCTAGAGGACAGCTCTGAATGAAAATTTTTCTTGCTAATGTCCTTTCAGATATTACAAGAGTGAAAGAAAGAAGACTTTAACAATACCCACTACATATAAATAGAGGAATAACGTAAAGTTTTGTTATTTGAACTAGGCTTTTGCCCTTCATAAGTGCCATTAGCCGTGGAGAAACCAGGCATTCCTAGAAAGCTGGAAGGAAAACAAAAATATAGATTAAATCATTCAAAACATTTAACCATGTTCAGGATTTGAGAGATTTAATTAATATTTTCCTTTTACAGTAATAATAAAAGATGGATTAATGGAGATTAAGAAACCTTTTCTGGCAAAGATAAGGCAGTTGTCGCTTTTAAATATTTACACTAGTGTATTACATACCTAAGTTATAGAAACTAATGTGAAGGTCTTTAATGCAGAAACTGAAAGGTTTATTATTTTTGTTTCTTTAGGATGGCAAATTGATGTCATTTTGGGGTAATTACTGTGACATTAAAGAGAACCAACTAAGTTTATTGATGTCTTAAACATTAGAATGGTTGTCATAACCTGTTGATAGAAACTGTACTGTTTGTCCCATTTAATTGTTCCAGTTCAAGTTTTATAACTGAAAATATGCCCTTTGTCCCTTTGTTTAAAAGGCATAAATAATATATTTTATTTTTTTCTTTAAACAAAAACTCATGTAGAAAGCATTCAGAACAACACATTTCTCTAGAACATCCAACGAGGGGGATAACAGGGAGACAACTCTATTTTTATCTAGGTTAACAATAGAAATGCATGTATATACATTCACCTTCCCTTTTTCATCATGCACTTTGTCCTCTCACTGCTCATATACAAAGCTTTTTGGAAGAGAAGATAGTGAAATGAGAGTCCATTCTGTGCATGTGAATAATCTGTCCCATAAAATAGAGTCTTTTGAGTTATCCTTTCCCTAGATACTCTCTTTACTGATTATCAATTCAATGTATAGGATTGCTTGCTTCATATCAAATACAGAATCCTTCTCTGCACAGGCATGGAATCCATTCTTGGCTAAATGGGTACTTTGAGAAGAAAATCACTCATAAATGATCAGCAGAGTCTATGAGATTGTAGGTGGACAGTTGTAAGCTTTTATTAAGCCATAAAAACCAGTTTATAAAGATTTACAAAGCCAACTCAGTATGTGAAATGCATCCATGAAGATGCCTATATTCAGTCAGGGGAAAAAAAAAAAAAAGAAAAAAGTGGTGAATGATGTTTCCATTGAGAAACATTGTTTCACTAAACCATGACTGACTAATCTCATGTGGTTGAGGTTTTCTAAGAAACTTCACTTTTAATGGATTTTTGATGGTTATTTTTATGTTGAAATTTCTTTTCCTTTATCTAACAAGCATGAAGTGTCAACATGAAAAAGGTACATTTGAACATGAGTTTTGTCCCAAAACTAGATATTTTGAAAAGCAGCAACATTCTTGCTCTTCCACAAACTTTAAAAAGAAAAAAAAATCATATTTGTTTGAAAGAAGTCAGGTTTCCAAACACTAATTTGCCATGCCTCATCTGATTTTTTGAGTGCCTTGCTATCCCTGTATGAGGCAAAGAAATGCTAAATTTTCATTTAACAGGACCGGGGCTTGATGAACTGATAGATTTAGCACTGAAACATGAAGATAACTTCAGCATTGGTAAGGGTACTTATATTAGTTTGTATCTATGCAGCACAGTTGAAGAAGTGAATTAGTGACCCTCAGAAATATGAAGGGCACTATTCCAACTTGCAAAACAAGCCTGCTATGGGTCTGATTGCAAACATCCTCAAACCCACAATAACCTAGCATATCTCTTCACTCAAAGGCTGATGTGAACCAAACCCCATTTTCAGCACTACCCAAGGAACATCTCTAGCTCTGTTGGTGTACAGCTTCCCAGGTAGTCTTCCTGAATCCAGAACTTGGGTACAGTCTTCTGAGACCCCCAGTCTTTGATACTAGTGGGACCAAGACCCAGAACAAAGGACACAAGAAAAACCATGATGACAGGTATTGTAAATTATAATATACTACTTCATAGCTCAGATTTTTTTGCCCTGGTTGGCTGTGTTCCACTGAAAACTCCTGCTGTGTATCATAAATGACAAACCTTAACAACTTGCTTCATAATCCATCAAATCCTTACTCAGAGTCATGCTTCAGCTTACAGAACATCATGCTTCAACTGAGTGGGAGTCAATTTGAGTCTCAGCTAAAGGGCATTTGAGAAATACTGTGGCTTCCCAACAGTTTCATGTGCTCGGTTAACTCCCACTGACCAATTCCTCTTTCTGCTCAGTACCATATGATGGAGCAGTGTCTTCACACATCCGTTCTTTAGTGCTCTGCAGATGAGAGAGGTGTGCTTCTCCTTCTCTGGAATATTTTTTTGTGTTGAATGCTCAGCACTGAGGAAGGAAGCTTGTTCTCTATTCATCTCTTGCTGTTATCCCAGGAATCTGAACTGTATCATTGTTGCTTTAGAAAAATTTCAAGAATTTTTTTTTCAAGAAATGTTTTGCAACACAAAATATGGGACAGAAGAGGTATCGAAGTGAAAAAAAAAAAAAGAGAATATGCAGTTTAAAAAAGGATAATGAAATAAAAAGGGAGAGAGAAGAAAAATTAAGTAGAGAGAAAAGAGAGAAGTGAAAGGAGGATCATGGAGACACCACTGAGTGGTGAACTGAGGAAGATGACCAGAACCCTTTTACTAAAACCAGAAAAGGGAATGAAAGAGCAGACAAAGACACAGAACAAGTAAGGAAGGAGAGATAGCAGGTAGAAATGGGAGGATAGTATAAAAGGGGAGGAACGGAAACAAAGCAAGGATAAAACCAGCAAAGATAGAAAGGAATAGAATGTTCCATAAGGCCTCCATGAGGAAGAAAAGCCAGAGAGGCCCAGGTTAGAAGAAAAGAGAAGAGAAGGGACACAGGTGAAACAGAGACTGCAGATTTCTTCTTCCTGGGAACAAAATCTCTCTCACAACATCACTTTCTGACCAGTACAAGAGGTCCATCCTGCCTTTGGATTGTTTCCCTGTCTATTAATAAGGTCTGAATTTGGTCCTCAGTATCACAGTGACTCCAGTGCTTTGTTCCAAAAGACATTTTTTTCATGGCCAATCTCAAGGCTTCCTTTAGATCCAGGAAGTCTGAGCAACATTTAATGAAAATGTGAAAGAGGAAACCAGTGTGTTTCTAAATTAAGAGCAGATTTGAGCAGGATGAGGAAATCTGAACCACAACAAAGATAAATATCCTTTTGTATTTCTTATTCAGTAAAGATGCAAGCAAAGGATAATTAGAATTTTTTTTTTTTTTATTTCATTCATTGTATCAATAGATCTTCCACAGGCTTGAATGATACCCTACAGTTTAACATTTTCTTTAATCAACATGTTGATGGCAAAGGATTACAATAGAGTTCTGGCTTCTCATTCTCTTTTTTTTTTTTTTTTTGTGTTTACCTTTATGTTCAATCTTGGAGTCGCTAAAAGCTAATTATTTAAATACTTCTCAAAGTCTTTAATCTTTAAAGGTTTGTATCTCTGTGAGAGAGAAAAGGCAGGAAAACAAAGTGCAAGAAAGATGGAGCCCACAGAAAATAACACAGGTTCAGATTAGAAGTACTTTCAGGGTACCAAATATTTCCATGACCTGATGACAAGGCGTTTAACTTCATTAGCTTTGAATAGCCATCTGGAAAATTACTTGGAAAATAAGCAATGACAAGAAATGCCTCACACTTCAGATTTTCAGCAATGCAGTGAAGAAGGTGGAGGAACAAGTGACACGGTGTCCTAATGCAAACAGCAAATTGACGTAGCCTGGGAGGGCTCTAGGGAGAGGGTGGGAAGGGACTTAACCTGGGTGCAGCTGGGAGAGAGGGAAAGAGCCAGCTACAGGCCCACAAACAGCTTTGAGGAGGATGGGGAAAAGGGACCAGGTGAAGAACAGGAGCCTCTGGCATGGCCAGAAGCCTGTCTTACAACAAGCAACTGCTGCACCTCTTAAAGCCCAGAGTCTTTTAGCTGCACAAAACCTATGTCTGGGCAGTAGGCAGCATAGCCATATTGATTTCTGCCTGGAAGGCTTTCACATTAAGCAGGCAGTACAACTGAAAAATGGAGGACAATGACAATTGTCCTCAGACTTGCTGTTACTTTCAGGGTTCACAGATGGGGAGGTGGAGCGATAGAAAGATTGCTTCAAATTCTAGTGCCACTGCTCCATTTTAACCTTTTAATATATGAAGTTTCATTCTTTTCTGAAATCCATGAGGTACAACTTCCTAGGATTAAGTGCCCTCTTCACAGTGAGAAACAGGGATGATGGCACCACTATGAGCCAGATGTCTTTGAAAAGAGATGGTCCAAATTCCATGGCTTTCTAGTTAGAAACATTGCTTTTAATTAGAAGCTAAATGTGTAAATGAATACTAGAGCATAGAGACTCAATCATCATATACCCACCATCACTTTTGATGGATTTTGCTTAAGAAATTGTTTATTACAGCCTGAACCATAGAAATGAAACAGTAAGTTTCAGACTAATTTTCCCTTGTAAGTCTTGCTTTAGTTTGCATTGTTGGCATATAGGCCTTGTCACAGGAGAGAAATGGGTACTTTAGCAACTTTGGTCAATTACAATTGTTCGTGTGTATTTCGTGTTATTATTTTATTGTATTTCTTCCTTGGGGGCTCAAAACAGTCTTTCACACCATGAAACACCACACCTATACTGGTTGATCTCTATACTGTATAGTGTTGCTAGTCTTCTTCTGGACAATAGAAAACACAGTTGAAAGAGAACTAACAGGACAGATCATGCACCATCAGTATATTAGTGACAATGCTTTGCTGATGGGATTTTCACATTTTGCTCTTCGTGAATTTAGATAAAACTTATCTTTCATCATAATTTGATTAATCACTACTTTTTAAATAAGAAACAATGAAAATAATCAAAAAATCATCTATTTTAGTGATGCCTTAAAATCTAGGTTATATTTTAGGCAACATTAGGAAAAGTAAAATTAAATTCTGCCAGGAAATTCATTGTATCTGAAATTTATTAAAGTTTGTCATCACTTACACACATTTCCATAAGCAAAATTAATCTCACGTTAATCTACTGCTTTGTTCCATCATGCTACAGGATTTCACAGAAGAGTTTTGCATAGTTTGAGTGTCTGCCATAAATATGAGGGAGTTGACTATTTTTGTCCTAAACCCCCTGTGTTTGTAGTCTATCACAAAACCATGAGATATGTACATGGCTGATAGCCTTTGTTTCAAAGATAGCAAGGAGTGGAATGAAAATGATTGAAGTGGAAATGCAAAGGCAAGACTACATGTGGAAACTTGTAAAATGCCTTTTTGGACTATTTGTAAGCTTGAGTTTTAGTGACTTTTCAACTCAGTTTTTGAAAAACAAGATATAGTAAGTAGCAAAGTAGGATATGTTTCCTTCAGGAAAATGTGTACAGATGTTTCTGCATGTAAAGATAATGCCCTCTGTCTAACAGTCTTTGAGAATTGCCTCCAGTAAACAGTCTTGTAGTTAACAGCAAAACCTGTGTTTATTCAGACAACACAACACTCAGGCAGATTTCTATTCCCACATAAAGAAACCTACCTTTCTCTAAACACTGTGCAGACCAGCTGTGCTCTCATTCCCTGGGAACGTTAAAGCAGTATTCAAGACCAGATCCTGGAACTTTAACGAGCACAGTGTGGATTTAAAGAGTAGGCCAGATTGGAGAGGGGAATGGAAGCATCACTTTATCACATCTTGTTCCTGTGAGAGTCAACATACAAATGCTCTCACAAGTAGTGGGTTAAGATACTCTGAATTAAAAGTATGCCCAGTTCCCCGGAACCAGGGGCTGCCAGTGAAGTGAGTGCAGGCTGTGAGCTAACCTGTTGCCATTTCCCCTTCCACCTCAGCCTACATTGTGGTGTGTTATGCTCTGATACTCCATTTACTGTGGAGTTTCTCATGCTCTTTGCCTTAAAAACCTGTCAAGAGGGTGCTGCTAGATGGGCTAAATGTACATCTGGTTAGGTTCCAGGTTTAAATGTGGTGCTTGGGTCCATTTCAAAGCAGGGCTCCAGTGCCATCACTTCAGATCATGGCTTTGTGGGCTCAGGCACAGACTGAGGCTCAAGACAAGCCCCAACATAAACCATCCCTATAAATGGTGCCTGGCTCACAGCAGCCTTCCCATTAGGCTTAATAAGTATAGGCATGAATAAACAGATGAAACAGATGGGATATACCCTGAATTGCAGAAGTGCTCAAAGGTTGGCTTCCATGAGCTGGGAGGAGAAATGATAAGTCAGGGCAACCAATAATTTGAATTTAATTCACACTAAGACCTCAGACAAGGGCATAGTTAGCCCCAGATGCAAAAGAATATATCTCTGCTTATTGGCTGACTTTCTGAGTAATGAGTAGTATGACTCCAAGATAGGGATTTCAAGAACCAGGCAATGTTGGTTTTATGGACAGATATTTTGTTAAGTTTAATTTTATTTTTTCTCATGGGTGAAGCTAGGATCAAAGTAGCTAGTGTGTAATCCAGACATCTGATGTAATGGTTTAGACCATCATCAGAAGGAAAAAATTGTTGAACCATGTATTGTGAAAAGTCAGCAAATTAAAAGTTTTACAGTGAGGGATCTAAAGAAAGTTGAGTTAGGAGCAAGTGCATAATGTAAAATTTAGCAGTCAATCAGGAAATTAGCTTTATGCACTGTTTCTAATAGTGGATAAAATCTGTCCTGCTAAACAAAATCACGGAAGTTATATGAAATGATTATATCTTACTTGAGTTTCACCATCCTTGTACAAGTCTTCTGAGAACCTATTTTCAGTAATAGAACAAATTTGGCAGCCCAGACTATTCACACATCTGTTTCCAGGAGCATGGCAAATCTGCAGTTTGCGTTACAAACTGGATTGCACATGTTCTAGAAAGTCTTGAACACTGACTCTGAAAAAAAAAAAATTAATATGGGTTGCTTTAAAATGATTTCCAGGTTTAATTTAGTTAGTTACTCTGGAAACAGAAACTTACTTAAATTCTCAGCAAAAGAAGAGAGACTGAAGTCTTACCATAAAGCTTTTTGACTGCATAGAGTGATGATGAAGTTTGTGGTGAATAATTCTGTGCAAAACTTCTAGTCAGGTTTGACAAAACATGTTGGCCACCAGAAAATAGAAAACAAAAATGGATCACTAACTTAAGTCTCCGTTGACTTGAAGCAAGTTTTGTTGCCTGCCTGACAAGCACATGCGTCACACAGAGGATTCATGTTTAGTTATATTCTCTTTTTGTGGTCTGGTAATAACTAAAATGCAAGATGTATAGCAGCAAGTACTCGTAAACTTTCCAGGTTGTGAATGGGTGTGAAACCTGAGGTGTTGTGCAATATACTAGAAATTATTTCAAACAGGATTATGAGTGTAGTCAAGACATGTAAAAAGAGAAGTGAATCCTAGTCATTGCAGTGAAAATGCATTTTCTTTGCGGGTTTAGAAGTTACACCTGCCATTCCTATTGCTCTGGAAAGCCTACTGACACCCTCAGTGCTAATCTATTGTTCTTCTAATTTTAGGCTATAATCTGTTTTTCCAAAGCACATAGAAACTCCCACCTACCGTGGTCACTAGGGCCACAAAGCATGGGAAATAATATAGTTAATTCCAACACTTTCAATATTACACAAGGCATTCGCTAGATTGGAGTCAAATGTCTTGGATCAGCAGGTGTCAAAGACTGTTATAGACTTGCGACTTGATGGCAATTCCATATGCTTCATCAGACTGGTAACTTAAATATGGATTCAGGCAGTACCATTCTTCATGAAAACAGTGAATGAAATTTAATTTCACTGTAACATTCTTAGGATAAATGTTATTTTTTCATAATCTTTTTATGGGACTATTTTTGAAATGTCTTTGTTAGAACTACATCAATTACTCTTTCTTTTATCTCAGCTTGTCTTCTCTTTCAGGGATCAACTGTCCTATCAATTTGCTAATGCAGGGAACAGGATAGTAGACTCCTAAAAGAGTAGCTCCTAACCTTTTTCAGTTTGTAAATCTGTTGGGGTTGGATTTGAGCTCGAGACAAACTTTGACCAGTGGAGGGATCGTGAAGCCAGAGTTTAGGAAAAGGAGCTGTTTGGCCCTGTGTGTATTTGCTGCTGCAGAGAAAAGCCACAGCTGTGAGATAAGACAACTGAAGAGATTTGTAGCTTCCCTTAGCCAGTTGTAATCCCCTTAGTTATCTTGAAGACTCACCCCTCACCAGTCCTCTGTTTTTTACCCTATCCCATCTCTAAGTTTTACATATACCACCCCTATACTGCCCAGATTCTAACCCTTTCTAGAAGAAGCCCTTTAAAAAGCTGTCCTTTTGTCTAATAAAGTAGTTTGCCCTCTTCCACCAACCCTGTGTGTGTGTGTGACTTCTCTTTGACCCTGCTTTTCTCCCCTGCTCATAGGAGCGGTCTCACAGAGACACAGCACAGGAGTTTCCGCAGACTCGAAGCTACCCTCGAACCCAAACCAGGTCATAAATCTACTTTTTTTTCAAAGGAGTTGCTTTCTTCTGTTGAGTAAATACAAGGTACTATCATCAGTAGATCTTTCTTGGCCATGTTTTGTGGATTTCTTAGTAACAGTCCATGGACCATCAGAAGATACTGTTCACAGTTCAAGACTACCACTGTATTGAGAGAATACTGATAGTCTGTATAATACTTCATATGAATCCACTGCCACTTATTTTCATCTGCTAATACTTGTTCTTGCACCTTGGAAAAAAATCAGTTCTGCTGTGAGGTCAACTGGAAAATCTGATTTCTCCCAGTTTGCAAATTAACTGATATTACAGCCTGGCAAATTTGCTGGTTTGTGTTTTGGTATCTGTAGCAGTGCTGCTGATTGCCTGGATTACAGTGTGTTTGTATGTCCTTTTGAATCTATCTCTGGTCACATTTAATTAAATGAAGAATTCCTCAGAGCTCTAGAGACAAACCACTTCATCAAATAACATTATTGAAGATCCCAAACACAGAGATGTGCAACACAAATATCACCAGGTTCCTCTGGTGATTTTTCTTCATATTCGCTGAACGTTTATCATATTCAAATGTTTAGCCGGTAATTATAGAGGTGGGATGTGGGGAAGACTTTCCACGTGCTTCTGTGGGGACAGAATTTCCGAAATCATGGTTGGTGTATCCCTAAAGATATTCACTGACTCATACAGAATTCTGAGCCTGGAGGAGTAGTGACTGAGTGAGGGTCTATATAGATAGATGCCTATGACAGGAAGTCAGGCTGTGGTTCTTCTCAGCTTTCACAGCTTGTGAATTTCAAACTAGATGTGCAATACAGAGGAAGAAAGTACCTTTAATGCCAGTCATTTAAAAGAACCATTCAACACAACATTTAGTTAGAGGTGAGATTAACTTGTAGTACTTGGATCTGTCGACCTTTACGGATGCTTGTTTCCCAGGAGCAAATGCTGTCTCCAACATCTAGTTGCAGGCATGCTACTTTAGATTTCAAGTTTGTTCCATCCTCTCTTTAAAGTTAATAAAGATTCAAAGTTTGCACAACATTGAGCCGTTTGGTTATTACCAAAGCTCAATGGCATTTTTTTTCTTGTTCATTAAAAACTAGAAGTGGGGGAAAAAATAGTAACCGTTCTTGTTTTGACTGATACTGTGAATCTTAGGTTTGATTCTAATTTTATCTATCTTTGCACAATGAAATGTAACTGTGTTGGGATGAAAGCTTTGAGAGACTCTCCTGGGACCCACTGTCTTATAGAAATTGAGTTGGCCAAAGAAACTTTGCTTGTCCCCCTGCTCCCTGTCCATAAGCAGACAAACTTCCCCTTGACCCTACTGAGAGTTTCCCATCAATGAAACACAGCAAACCAAACAGAAATTTATTGAAGCACTTTCCACATAAAGCGCTCTTGGGAAGGGTTTGCAGATTCAAACAGCAGAGAGCCTACATCTGGACTCATCCAAGTTTGTCTAGCTGAGAATCTCACCCCTCATGTTACATTAACTTGTTTAGGCATTTCCCAGGAATGCAAGGAGGTCTTGACATTTGATGGAGAAATATAAACGAGTTTCATGAAACTAATTATATAAACAGACATGGAAAGAAGTAAGTACTGGACGCAGGCTTATAAAAAAAAATATTTGTATGATCAGTGGATAGGGATTGACTTCTGGTGGTTTGACATGTGTGATTTAATTTCCTTTTATCTAATCAGATACAATAGACTTGTGGAAAAATATCTTGAAGATCCTCACTCCTTTGTTCTGAAATTGTCTGTGGAGTTCAAAATTTATTAGAAATACACATAAACACATCACACTTGCTTAGGACTCCTGAGTAATAACACACAGGAATGGACAAAAACTTTCAGACTCAAACACTTTGAAATGTCTGCTTAAACACATGCTCTGATGCTCTAACCATTTGTATATGAAGGCATGATTGAGTACTCTGAAAAAAACAGATCTCCACTTGTGGTGCCTACTACCACAAATATGAAATCTTTGTCCCAAAGCATAACTCACATTCACTGATTGATTTTATAGCAAAATATCAAAGCTCAGCTTGCCAGAGAATGCTGATAACAGCATCTTTCAAAGCTTTCCTCCAGATGAAGCATCTGTCCTCCTGCTGCTGTGCCAATGTCTATAAAATATACCATCACTAGCTCACAAATGATTTTTATAGTGTTAAATGAAACCAGAAATCTGTTTTGGTTTAGATTATTGTTTTATTTATTAATATTAAGTACAATTTCTCAAACACACTAATAAATGAGAACTAACTTGTACATTGTATCTGAGCTTACTGTTAGAGCTGTAGGGGAAGAGTAACACAACAGTTCTTCAAAATTCAGTCTGTTCAAATGCTTAGGATCTTATTAGAGTAAAAAATCAGAATTGCAGAAGTGTTTGTAATGATTACTTAGCAACTCTGGTGGAAGAAATATGTTGTTCTAAAGTAAAACATTATTGTTCTTTGGTAGGAGCAATCATATCCTTTTGAAGTGCCTACATATTTTTCCTAACCAATATTAACATATAATTACACAATTTAGTTGAAAGATACCTTTTAACTACAAAAAAAAAAAAAAAAAAATAGAAACCCAGCATCTATTCTATACTTCTCTTTTCTTTCCCCATTCTGACATACAGTGATGAGTTTAAGTTAGTAAAACATGCGTTCTTGCTCTGTTCAATGTACCATCCACAAAATTATTACACAGTTATTTTGGAACATTCATGTTTCTCTTTTTTACCCTTAAAAATAGAGAAACTGTCACTAGTATGGGTTTCTTCAGTGCTAAAACTCCAAACGTGTGTCCAAGATGTGTGCTTTCTGTATACATAACTCAAGGGGACATTTTTGTATCCAGATGTTTGATGGAATATCCCATTCTCTTCCCATTACAGCAGTGGAGCCATGGCACAGGACTTTATTGAGAAGCTCTGGAGAACACTGTGAATTACATGGGGAGCATGAGATGCTTAACTTTCCTAAATTTCATGTAGCCATGTCTGGTTCACGTCCACAAATTTATTCTGTGTTACACCCAGGAGAGTCAAAATTATTCTCTGTCTGAGGTTTAAGGATTTGAGGACTGACAGGAGATATATGAACAATTTTGTTCTCATGAGAATCCGTAAGGGATTAATGAAAACTTAAACACAACTTTCACCTGTCCAAGCAGAGAACTGAGTTTCAGCTTTTGTGTTAAATGCCTTGATCTTGGACTATTCATCTCGCTCAGCAGAGAAAAGGTTCACTGCTCTCAGCAGGAGTAAGATCTAGTTTCTAATCCTGCTTGTGTTAACTATGAAATTAACTGATCAGGGAGTTGGCTGATGTAGCATTTTTGTGCTTCAGCTGCAACACCTAACAAGCAGCTTCCATGTTTACATCTGGTATATTAATCTGTAAACAGTTATAACAAATTTTCTCTTACATCTTGTTAAGCTGGTGGAAATGACTGTTTTACTACCATCCCACAGGTGTGAAAAATCAATGAGCATTTAGACTATAACATATATAGAAGATCACTGACACTTGTTACCTTTCCTAGTAGCTTACGAGAAGTTTGTCAAATCAGAGTGAAGGTTTGACAAATTATAAGAAACATCACCAATGCCACTATATTTTTGGTTAAAGGTACTGAGCCAGTGACATAAGAAACTTTTTAACTTGAAATGATCCATTGTCTTCTACTCTCTGGAAGACAGCTGAACTCAGCTGTTCAACTAAGCCTTACCTTGGATTTAATTGGATCCCTCTTCTGTATCTAATTCAATTTGTGAAGAAAAAAAATCTCAACCCTCCATGAATGCTAAGGACAGATCCTGTGCCTGGTATCCACTCTAGCAATATCCTTGTTCCAGTGAAGAGAAGCCTCCACATAGCAATTAGTAATTTTCTTTAAATGACAGTGTCTGCACTTTATGTATGTCCCTTCAGTAAGGGCTATCTTAGAACATAGTTACTGGATAAGGAAAGGCAGCCAGGCAGAATTATGAATCATTCTATGAATTTCAAGTCAATTCATAGAATGACTGTCTGGACAAGAAAGTGTTAATTTGGGCTCCAAAGGTGAGTATTTTAGAACAATTTGGAACAAACCTACTTCAGTGCTTGACTTGGTAAATGAGTGGTTTTCTTGTTACAAATAAATCATATTTTTGACTCTCAATTTCTTTTCCAAGCTTCATTCCATCACTGAACACTAAGGAAAACTTATACCACAAAACTGCCAGATTTAGGAGTAGGAGAAGGACAACAAGATTGACTTAGAGGAAAGGGAGGTTTTAGTTCATAACAAGACCTATTTATCTGTGTTAGGTGTGTCTGGCCAGACCTCTAACAAAATTTGATGGCTAGGCTCAGCAACCCATAACATGGGAAGAGTGTGTGTATTCTGCATTACAGGCAGGGTGCTGTACTTATGATTTTGTAATATAATTAGCCAAGTGTACCAAAGGTCTCTGCATATCTGACCACATTCAGACAGGACATTAACTGACACAACTTAACTGGAGTTTGCCAAGAGGCGGGTCTACCTCACTCCCGGTCTTTGCTCAGTCTTAAGGCACTTGAGAACAAGTAAGTTGAAAGTATGTGTTTATGTGCACTTCCAAACCAAGTTTAATGCATGCCATTCTGCAATACCATCAGCAGATCTGAATGCATTTTGAAACAAATTATGCTCTGAGGCACCTCAGCAGAATTAAGTGAAAATCACAGCTACATTCTGCACAGAAGGAAAGAATAAGTAGTCATGGAATTTGCCCAACACCATAAAAAGGAAGCCTGTCTTTCTTTTGTTCACTTTGACTTCCTCCCCACCTGCACTTCAATAATTAAGTGGAGCTAGAAAACATCACCTTTATTCTTGAACAAATGCTAATTTATAGATTTTGTATGTGGTTTGCTTAATTCCTGTAAATAGATTTGCTTAGGGAGCAATAAACACATGAAAACTAATTTGAAAGCATAATCAGACTATGGAGAACACACTACAATTATTCTTTCCCAGACAAAACAAGCTTCAAGAAATTTCATGCTAGCCTTCCTCTGATGGGACAGACTGTTGTTGAACAAAAGGATTCTCTCTAAGATCTTCATACTTTCTTTTCATATCTTGTTTTGAACAATTGCCCTGATTGTTCTGTAGCTGTTCTGTTCAGAATTTTTTAAGATAAATTTTGGAAATGCAACTGCTCAGGAGCCTGTTTTCATTTGTACCATGAGGAACATGGTATTTTCTCAAAGGAATAATGCCAGCTGCATTGGTATTATACTGATGGTAATCTTTTCCTGTTGTGTGTTTGTCTCTAACTACCAGATCTTCTCCCAAGACATATTTAAAGAGGTATGCCTGCACAGTGTGGTTTTTTTATTACAAAGAATTTTTGTGTTGTTATGGGGATACAATATACATATATGAGGAACAGAGAGTCAGTCTAATCTGAGACCTGCGGATCAGATCTAGCACAGAACTTGACAATTTTCACTTCAGTCAGAGTCGGGTTTGATACAATAACCACAGAAACCAAATGTGTATGGAGCTTAATACAGACTTTGAGTATGAGACAAATACTGCTTCATGTTTGTTCTCGAAGGAAAAAAGCCTGTCACTTGCAAACAATTCTCTGCTGAAGCTCTGAAACATGTATTTTAACTAGGACAACATTGAACTTCAGCTCCACAAACTTCTGTCAAAAAAAGTAATTTCATACTTAAACAGGAACAAAACTCCATTGCAGTAACAAGATTCTTTAATTCTTATGTAACAATCAACACATATTTTATTATAATAAGTATAACTAGAGAAATATGCTCTGGCCAATTTAAAAGCCAATTAGGTATTATTGTTATTAATACTATCTGATTATGTGATCTGCAAAAATAAAGGGTACATTCTAAGTGCTTTGGATGAAAATATCGAAATTTGAAGGCAAAGTTAGAGTGTAAGTTAAAGGCCTGATTTTTTTAATTTTTTTTTTATTTTTTTTTTATTTTTTTGTAGAACGCCAAGCTGTTAAACGAAGCCAAACCCAGTGGCATGCCAGTAGTCTAGCAACCTAGCACCATGAGAATAACTTCAGAGAGATTTATGGCCCCTCTCTCTGAACCTTTTGTCTTTGAAGATGCCTAACTTAACTCTGCACCATGGGTGGCAGGAGTGTGAGAGGGGCTGAAGGCTGCAGTCACTTTCCTGGTCTCTCTTGAAAGGCAATGGCACAACAGCACCGGTAGCCTATAAGGGCTCTCTTCACATTAGGAACAAGCAGACAAACTGTCTCCTCTTTTTCTAGTCACAGCATTGCTTTCTTAGGGATTTGTTTTTTCTCAGCTTGAAACATTACAAATAATAAAATTGAGCATTTTTTTCTGAAGTTCTTTGGGAGTGGAGGTGACGTAAGAAGTCTTTCTGACTCTAAAGAATTATTCTCCTTTTTCTGTTTTAACTACTAGAACACAAGAAAGGAGGAATCACACTGAAGGGAAAAATAAAGTACAAGATAGGGGAAAAAACTCTCAAGTATTTTATTGAATGAGTAAATAATAAAAAAAGTCAATTCTATCAAACCAAAACAACTTCTACTTTTGGAGTCTATGTGAGTTCATTTGGTGCTTTGTTTTTCTGCTGGTGACCTTAAAAATATAACAAGGCAATTTTTCTTGGTAACTGTTGGACAAAATCCCCTTTACTAGCAGAAAGATTACACTTAAGCTTTTTCACTAGTTCCGCTTCACATTCTGGAGATATAGCCAAACCGTCCTGCTTATATTTCATACTTGTCAGGAGCACAGGCACTCGAGGGAGAAATATTCTATAGTGTACTCTTTTTCTGGAAGTCATTCAAAGCTGGTAGGAGAAAAACAGGCATCCTGCCGTGAGCCAGCATTGTCCTCTCTCTACTTTCCACATCTGGCAGAAATCTCTTCTGCCACTCCCACCCCATCTTTTTTTTACGTTCCCTATGTGGAGAGTTGTTTACTTATCATCATTATTGTAATCAGTTATATGAACTTCCTCCGTCTGCCCAGATTTCTCCTCTGAATACATGTTTACTAGTCCAAAGGTGCTTTCTTTTCCCATCTTTCTATACCACTGAGATGACTGCATTTATACTGTCTCATGGAGGGTCAGAAACATAATAAAGTCATGACAGTACATTGCATTGAGACACTGAGAGAAAAATCAATAATAAAAACATGCCGTATTAGCACATGCATTGTAGTTTATAACATTCCTGAACAGCAAAATGAACTGGATGAAGATGAAATACTGTGCTGAATCCATGGACTTTCTCATATCTAATACAATTCATTTTTTTGCACAGCTGTTCTGTAGTGTTTAGAAGTTTGTTTTAGTTAATTCAAACACAGAGTAGACAGAGTACATATAGATCTTCTTTAATTTGCACCACCTGCCTCATTTCTCTTGCCTGTGCCTAACTCCCCATAAACCTCTAAAAGATGTTTGAAAGTTGAGCTCTGGGTGGTTGACTAGACAATCTCAATGGTGTGGGATCTCCTTGAATCTCAGTTTGCCTCAGCATGTTCAGGAAAGGTTTTGGGAGCTACTTTTTGTCCCCTCTCTTAGGAACTCCATGTAATAAAAATATGTTTCCTGTCGGCATATGTGTATTTGCTCTGACTCCCCGTCTCAAGCTATGGACCTGGCAAATAACCTGTGCTACTGCTAAAGTGGATTAATCAGTTGAATAATCTACAATATTGATAACAAAAATAAAAACGTGATCACTTTAAACTCTGGTCTCCATGCAACCTCAAAGTCTTTCATTTTCAGAATAATCAGAGAATTAAAAAGTACCCGAATTAAACAAAAAACATGGAAAAGGCCAAGTGGCATGGAAAACAATTTTTGTTAATGAAGGACAAATAGAAATTTTTCAAATACCTTTAGTAGATTTTTTAAAATTAAATAATTCCTTAAAGCTGAACTTAATTTCAGTGCAGAAGAACACATCTACTCAGAAATACAAATTTTCTTTACAACAGTTTCCAAATTGTTGAAAACAGAGAACTTGTCTCTTTTGAAAAATAATGTGACTTGCTTCTACTTGCCTCAGGACAGCCTTTTTTTTTTTTTTTTTTCCCCCCTAAAGGTGCTCAGCTGCTTGCCTTATATCATAAATAATTCCTATTAGTACACAAATATTTCCCTGATTCTGTCTTTGGCTATCAGAAGATCATAGTATAATGTCTACTATTTCCTTCAACCTTTTCAGTGCCATAATCTTAAGACAATAGCGTGTCCTAGACCTAATTCCCATGATTTCTATCCTGTTCTACAGTTCCTCTTATTTAGCCAAACTTTTTTAAGAGACTTTGTAGTTGTTGAATTTTTTTTCTATTAAGGGTAAGATATCTATGATGTAAACTTCTCTGCCTTCTTACTTTGTCATATAATTTTTGATTTCTGAGTTCTATATCTTGGGAGAACAAACATAAGTTAGGTCTGTGACTTCAACCTTTTCAGATGTTGAAACTAGCTAACAAATTCCTCTTCTCTCAGACCTGCTATATTTGTTATTCTAGAAAAAGATTAGGCACATATAACTTGTATGTGTGATATTCTGTAGCAGAGTTGTATTTGATAGAATTTACATTTATACTAAATAGTAATGCTGAGGAAGTTTCAGATTTATGATTGTTATTTTATGGACAACCAGAATAGTACTACAGAAACAATCCATTGTATTGAAACGGTAACATTTATTACTATTTTTTCATCATGTTTGGATGTTGTAAGTTGTTCCATGTCTGTAGGTAAGGTAATTAGATGAGTATAGTTTTAATGTTGCTGCATATGGCAGCAGACTGGAAAACATTTAACTTATATACTTCTTTCATCAATCTTTAAATAAACTTCAGTTTCCATTGGGATATGAGTCGAACCTGACACCATGATGCACTGATGCAAATGTTCCCATTTTCTGTTGTGCTTCTTCAGTTAATTGGGGTTATATAGGTGACATATTTCTCTACATCTTGGCAGGTAATGAAACTGACAAATGAATGTACCTTTTTCTACCATTTTTGGCTTAAAAATGAAAAATGTATTCCTCAGGACATCACCTCTCACTGTACACTTCAGTAAATGCTTTTTGTTTGGAGCTATTATGAGAACACTACTCCTTCTCAGTCTTTCCAAATGAGAACCATATGCTGGTGACTTGGGTTCTCTTGGAGAACAGCAACGCAGTTTCTGCTACATGATTTTGGCTGTTTCCATTGACAGGTATCTCAAGGGAAGTAATGAAAAACTCAGAATGACAACTGTTCTATTACAAATATTATCATCTTGGGAAACAGGTTGGAGGAGAACATAATGAACAAAAGTAATATTACCTAGCCTTCTATAAAAGGACCCTTTTCATCAGGAGCAACCTAAATATGTTAAGCCAACATAAGCTGTGACAATAATTTATATTCCCAAGTAGACAGGGCATGCAGCTAAAGGTGAGACTTACATTCGTTTCATAAATAGAAAGGGGACAGGATGATTAAGATGCATTTATTTTATTTCCATTCTGAACTGCAGTGGAACTCAGGACTTCCTAGTTTTACCTTCCCGAATTTGAATTTTCACACCTATTGCCAAAATTCTGTCTCCCAAAATACCTTTCTTCCTTCCCACCTTCCCCAAAATCATGCAAAAACACCAAGCACTGGCATCATGTACAGATAGCAAAAACCAGAAAATACTGTGGTTGAGGTTGATATGCAACCTGTTACTTTGACATCCTCAAATGATGGCTTTCTTATAGCCTTGCTAAACTGGACTTTTGTGGGAGTGCCAGAAGGAGAACACAATTCATCTGAGTATTAAAGCCATGCTTTAAAATAGAAGTATTTATATGCTATATAAAAATACAATTTACATATATATTTTTATTAAGTTCTCCTCTGCCCTATGTCTGTGCAGTGGATAATACCAGTTTTCCAAGAAGCAATATGTGTGTCATTACATAACTGTGCATATATGCACAAAAGCACATGTTTTGGTCTCACAGTCAAGACATGAGAGTAATTAATTTTAATTTGCTATACCCTTTGAGTAGATTTTTTTTTTCCCCAAATGGGTCTGTTGCTTTGTCTTTTTAGTCAGTAAAAAATGAGCTGAAAACAGCACTTCCACATGGGAAAAAATTTTCTTAATCCAACTTGAACAGTATTAGAGGAAAGAACGTAGGACCCTTCAATCTGTAGCATAAAGAGGAACCACTTGAACTACAAAACAATTGATAGAAGTGGTGTGTTAGTACTTACAGCATGGGCTACTGCTGGAAAGCACAACCTGGGGATTTTGTTAAACAACAGAAGAGGCAAAAAGTAATAATAATTTCTATTCTTGCCTCTTGAAATGTCTTTCTATCTCGTTCTGATTTGTTTTGTTTTAGCAGTTTTCTTTTCTTAAGTGGGAATAATTTTTACTGAAATTAATTAAAAGAAATTTTAGTAATAATAGTTTAACTACTCAAGATGTAAGATAACAGGAATAATTCATTTAGCTTAATAACTTCTTGTGAGACCCCCTGTTGGAACAATCTTATAGGTAGGACTGTAGAATAAAAAACGAGAAGAGGAAATTAAGAGAAATAGCACATACATTTTCACAGACAAAAGGAAAAAATTTACCCAAAGGTTCACTGTATTTGCCAGAGAAAAATAAGATTAAGTATTTTAAAAGTTTTTGCAAAATTTAGAAGCTATCTGAAAATGTTCTGTTTGAATTAATTGAGGGGAGGAAAAATAAAGGTGACGGAAGCAGATGAAGCAAAAGCATCTGTTTTTAATGGAAAAAGGTATTTTTTAGTAAAAAAAAAATCCTGTAAGATTAGATTTGGAGTTGTTGCCACATAGGTGGTGTGGTTCAGCTACTTCTGTATTTTCTGGCCAACACTAGGGCTGCAGCATGAGGGGTGGACTCTGTACGAAGCACACCACTTTTGTTTTGAGAGACCTAATCTAGCCACTAAAGATAAAAGAAAATGAAATATCAAAAGTAATATATCAAGGTGAAATTTCAAAAAATAAAACCCAGTAAGTTCACTACGGGTTTTTGGCCCAGGACAAACATCAAAGTTTTGAGTAACACTTTTTTTTGTCTCTTTCCACCTACAAGATAACACCTGTATCTGGAAGGCGCTAGAAATGGGCACAGACTTGAGGGACTCTTTTGATACTTTCTTAGTAAAGGCAACGTCAGTGCTTTCAGACTTCTGTCAGAGACTGGAAGACTATAAACAAGATGCTCAGGAACCTCTATACAGGAAAAGAACACATTCTTGAAACAGCTCAGCTCTTCTTTACATGTTGGCATGGTCATAACCAAACAAAAATGGCTCTGAGCCCTTCTTTAAACACTATCTACTACAGCTGGGATTGGGTGGATGTTCCTTGGCTACTTTAAACTGTTCCAGCAACAAACCCCAGTCAACACTGTTTGCAAGTAGGCTGCAAGGTAAAGGCTTTGTTTTCTTTGGCAATGTTGTCCAGGATGCAGAAAAGACAATGTGAATGGAATAGGAAGATGCAATGGACCCACCACAGGGAAGGTTACAGTTGCCTTGGCGTCCACTACACTGGCTGTTGCTACTGCTGGCATTCCAAATATTTCCCCCTGCTTTCCCTCCTCTTTTTTATTTTGGAAATATTTCTTTGCAAATCTGAAGCAGCTAATGAATAGGGACACCCACAAATATTTACTAGGGCTGATAAACAATGGAGAACTTAGTGAACGATCTCAGCTCATTTTTACAAAGATGAAAAGCTGTTCATGTTTGCCAGGTCTAGAAGCCTCAGGCCATCACCATTAAAATAGTAATGGCATCATCAGAATGAAAGGGACTCAAAAATCGAGCTCTGGACCCTGTATCCACAGCAAAATTCACCTTTTAAAAGTGAAAATATGGCTTTCAAACCACATTAGTCAAACATACATGAATGCCACAGGGTAGGCTTTTAGCACATCTGTCTAACAGGCAAATATAAGCCTCTGGTTGAAGTCATTTCGAAAAGGACCTTTTGCTTACCTGTGAAGACAGAGAAGTAATATTACCTCTTTTTCTGATATGAACACTGTTGGTAGGAAAGCAGGGCTGTGCACAAGTATTCACAGCTTCAAAAAGATTTTCCAGAACAAGAGAAGCAGAAAAAAGTTTGACATAAATGCTCATAAAATTACCATGCAAGAAGAAAAGTAAACAATACAATATCACAGAATATCACAGGATATGCTGAGTTGAAAAGGACCCACAGAGATCACGGAGTTCAACTCCTGGTCCTGCGCAGGACCATCCTCAAGAGTCACACCACATGCCTGAGAGTATTGTCCAAAAGCTTCTTGAAATCTGTCAGGCTTGGTGAAATCTATCAGGCCTTCCCTGCATCAGAAACAAATAAAAGACATCTTCTCTTGGTAGTGAGTCTGTATGGACAGTTACCTAAGTTCAACTAAATCCAAGTAAACTTTTATGGATCTGTGGGCTTATGTTTCATCTTTAACCTGAATTTAGGATATTTTCAGATATAGTCCTGACCATGGTATCAGATCAGAAAACCCTAAATTGACACATTATATCTTCTAACACCATTATCCCTCAAGTGCCAAGTAAAGACATCATCACCTTTGTTTGTGTGCTTCATTTGAAGAGTCAAATGATGGAAATCAAGCAACAGCACTCACCAGCTACCTGCAGGAGGTCTGGCTCAAAGGGCAAGAGGAGTTAGGGAGATTAACAAAGGACCTTCCTCTTGACCACTTACATTACAAGGTGATCCTGGCCAGGGCATGGTAAAGCAGAAAAGACTTTTTCCAAACAAAACCCTCTTCAATATGATGAAGGGCTCTGACTTGTCATGATGACATAGTTTGTGTGCATTTCTACCCAAACTTGGATAGAGAAATTATAGGCACTTGAAAAAGCAGTTGCTTATGAAGTTAAGTATTTTTGAGAACTGGTAAGGACAATTACTGTACTGCAGCAAGATCCCTGGCACTTGCCAGAAGCTCCTCCTCAACTGACTTGTGTGTTAGCAGACTGCCAGCTGGGTTAATGGGACCAGGAGCTGGAGGCCTTGAAAGCTTTTTGGCCAGTCTTTCTGCAGCAATCAGGAAAGTTGGAACTGACACTGCCTTTTGCACTATGGTAAATTGTTGTGTTACTACAAAACTTCCCCTACTGTTAACATCTATTTTGAAATGTTACAATGGCTTCAGAATTAATTTTGGGAGTCTTTAGGATTTGCATAATCTTTTGACAATTTGCAAAATGGTTGATAGATACTTGTACATGGTAATAGGAAGAATAGGAAATGTTATTTAAGGGTTGGACCAGATAAACTTTTGAGGTTCCTTCCAACCTGGGTTGTTCAATGTTTGTTTCTAAAACGAAACAGAAGATTCTCGGCAAAAGCCTAAAAAGACCTGGGATTGATGATGCTTGAAACAGAATCATAAAATGGCATGAAAAGCCACAAACTTACTTTCTCTGCTGTGCTGGCACATATGGACCCTGAGGGAGAAAACTGGTTTTGAAAAATAGGTTCATAAAGGCCTGAAGTGGAGAATTTTGTAATTCATATGGTACCAGAGTAGCATATGAGACCCAGACAGTTTAAATACCACAGTGGCAGCATGTTTTTCCCATGGCCCAGAGCCTCTGCCTATCTACAAAGGTCAAATTTTCATGTTGTTATCCTGGGCACTTCTAGCTTGAACTGTCAAAGGGGCATGAAAGGACACCTTCATCTGCTGTGCCTGGCAGTAACCAAGCTGCCCATTGCAACACAGGCAGTCTTGGAGGCAACAGTGCTACAGCTGTCCAGGCTTGTGCATGAGAGACCTGGGAAGTCACTCCTTGAAACCCACTTAAAACAAGTTAATGATGTAAAAGGCTTTTAAAGAGTTTTCCCAGTTTCAACATCTCAACAGTACATAATGAGTCAGCTGAACTTTTCTTTTTTTGTAAATAATCAGTTGCCTCTTTTGTTTGTGTGGGTCTGTCAGACTGCAAGGATAGGGGAGTTTGTTATTTTTGTTTTATTTTTAATATAGAAAATGTGAACGTAAAACCAGCAGGAAAAAAACCTCTCATACTGCATCAATGTAGTACCTGAAGTTACTTATAGCTCACTAAATGAAAGTGATTAGGTTGCACATTGACTGCAAGGTTGCTAGAATTGTGTGTATTTAGTGTCTGGGAAACTAGAAAAAAACCTGAAGGGAAACCCCGTAATGATGTTCACATACTTAAAATGTTATTGTGGAGAAAAACAATGGTTTTGTCTTCTACCAAGGAAAGGAACAGAAATGATGAACTGGATCTGTAGCAGCAAAGATTCAGGATTGCAGAGGAGAGTAGTGCATAGAGTCTTAATGAGCAGACTGTGCACTTTGTAGACAAAGAGTTAGACACGAATGATTCTCAACTGGGCAAGAGGATGTAGCAAACATCATCTCATGTTCCCTTTTATCCTCTTTTTCTACCACTTCATGAATCTTTTTTCTTCAAACTTTCAGACTGTTAGAGTTTAACTTCTGGGGCCTGCTAAAATTTTTATTTCCCCACCCTATCTCCCAAACAAGCATATCTAGCTCCAACCACAATCTCTAGGTCCTGGTACTTATTGCTTATTGGTATATCATATCATTCCAGAATGGCACTGCTGACTTTGGGTCCTGAATAACAAGTAAATGTCATCATTGCAGAACTCACCAAAGGTTTGTGTAAACAAAGGGGGGTTTATGCAAATAATTTTTTCTCTTTCCTGTCAGGGCTTCCATTAGAGCGCTAGTGTAGATGCAGCACCAGCTGGGGCTGGAATTTTAACATCTTTTATATTCTTTTTTCCTCCAAGTGTACCTAGATAATATTGCATATAGTGTAACCTGGCATTATATCCATTCCAGTGCTCCTATCAGAGGAGCTGAACCATCAGTAGTAATGATTTTTTTTTTGTGAAGGCATGTGGCAATAGGATGACTAAAAAAGCCTTTAGTTGAAGGAAGATAGATTTAGATTGGATATCAGGAAGAGAGTCTTTACTGTGAGGGAGGTGAGACACAGGAAACGGTTGACCAGAGTAGCTGTGGATGCCCCAGTCCCTGGAAGTGTTCAAGGCCAGGTTGGATGGCGGACTGAGCAACCTAGTCTGGTGGAAGGAGTCCCTGCCCACGGCAGAGGGATTGGAGCTAGATGATCTTTAAGGTCCCTCCTGACATAAAGAATTCTATTGTTTTATGATGGGAAAAATGCTGGGAAGACCAAGTTCATTCCAACAACTGTTATAATTAGGGTCATTTTACTTGAGTTGCAGTTGATGTTATCTGTTCAGATAAAATATTACATTCTGTGTTCCCACCCCAAAAATACAAACCAAATCAAACAAAAAACTCCTCCACAACATCTCCTCCTCCCTGCAAAAAAAACCCCAAAAACCCAAACAGAAAAGAACTCAACCCCAATCTAAACAAACAAACAATACCCTCCCTTCCCAAAAGCCACACTTGAATATATTTACGATAAAATGGGAATGTCTCATCTCTATTCTCCCCTCCTTTGCCCAATCTTAACTTTTCAGAGGGTAGTTGAATGTGTGACTTGTGTGTTTTGGGAACTTGTCCACATCACTGAAGTTACCTGGGAAAATTTAATCCAGAATTACACAAACTATGCCAACACTGTGGCTTTACACAAAATAGATCTGTGTCTTTTAGTCACCTTAACTCCAGTTTTGAAACAGTAAGAAGCAGAATTTGTCCTTGGTTTGGGCACCTCCATTACATTCAGCTTTCTTATCCCAAAGATTATTGTGAATGAATCAGGTTCATTCATTTCACTCCTCCTCATCATTCGCAAGCCTGCCCTCTTTCAGAATATCTACATATACAGGTTAGCATTCATCTGCTGTTAAAGAAACTTATGAAGATAAATGTTGATGGAGGGGTTCAGAACAAACTCTCTTAATGACCAATGTGATCACCAGTGTTCTGTTTTATTTACATAAGCTGCTCTTTTATACACTTCCAATACACTCCGGCTCGTGATCATTCTTAGGCTACTGGATCCATGAACTAAACATGCATTACTAACACACTTTTAATTGGATTACTACAGGTGTCCAGGCAGTGTGAAATCATTCTTTACTTTCTGGGACTCCTCCCTTATTTTGGCACGAGTTTCTCTTTGTTTCAGCCCTGAAGGTCTGTTATCAACATGGTTCAGCATTCCCACACTGTCTGTGCCTGGTTATGTTAAGCCTGGGCCTACAGAAATGCAGGATGGATTGTTCACCACAATCCTGTTCTCTCCACAGATAAAGGACTCAGAAAAGTTCTGATTACATTTTGATGCCTGCAGATGGCATAAACACATAATTATCACAGAATATTCTAAGTTGGGAGGGATCCACAAAGGTCATCGAGTCCAACTCTTAAGTGAATGGCCCATACAGGGCCATAACCCATGACTTTGGCATTATTAGCCAAAGTTTTAACCAACTGAACTAATCTAAACCTACTCCACTTTTAAAACTGGTGGGCTTTGCCACCATTTTTTATGTGGCTCATAAGAATTTCCAGCCTCCTCCTCGTTTTCTAATTTAGATCCTGGATGACTGCTTATATGGCAAAGCTTGCTTCTGCTTTGGTTGTTTGAAAAATAACATCTTGGCATTTTTCTACTTTCATAGAACGAAAGAAACACCATAGATAAATTAAACCATGGGTATCTAACTTCTGACACTGTCATTAATAGCTCACTTGAACACTTAAAATTCTATTCCCAGTGTACTACCAGTTCCTTTTTTTCCCATCACCAGGACCTGCTTATCCACTAGGGTATGGTCATAAATAATAACTAAATATTCCTCTTCCACCTTGCCTATTCTTGTCCTTACTTGCCTCTAACTCTTTCTCCTCAAAATTTACTTCCCATTCCCTCTCATCTTACCCTCCCTCTATTTTCAGCAAGACTATAAGTTCCGTAATGCTAAAAGACAGGCTTTTTATTCAAACATTCCTTACATGCTCAAGAGATTTGCACATTAGAAGATGGGGAAGAGTGCTTAGAAGATAGGAAAGAGTGCTTTGGATGAAATGCAAGCTCATGAAAGACCATAAGAGTTTTGCCATTAATTTCAATATAGCAAAAATAAGTGTTTTTTGTCCAAAATATTGTCATTTCCCTCTTATTTTTGTAAGTGGTTTCTCTTTTTAAGGATGAATAATCTTAGATTGCCTATGTTGGCCTCTGAATGTTCTTTTTATCATGATATACTGAAGAGGGCACAAGATAGGCTCCTCTCTTTTCCTTTTGGATTTTTTCCTTTCTGACTTCAACTGGTAGCTTATCAGCACAATATATCCTGATCTTTTACTAAAACTATATTATTTCATTGCATTGCCCTGGATAGTTCTGGTCCCACTGCAAAAGATGTCAGTAGTCTTTTTGACTGTTATTTTCTATTACTTTGAAGTCTTAGGACAGAAGGGTGGAGCAAATGTTTGTTCCAAAACTTACGCACAAGATATTTTTCCTTTATGTACAGCCTAGACCTTGCAGTTTTAAATTCTGGCTCTGCATTATGCAACATCATTTTTTGATGAATTCAGCAAGTTGTTGTCGGCAAAAATATTTTCCTTGACATCTACACACAAAAAAAATAAATGAACTAACAGAAAGGCGCTACCTCCATAAAGTGGTAGTGGAAAGATTATCTGATGGGAAAGGACAGGGCATGTCCTTTTTCTTCTTTCCTCTAATTTCTTGGTGGTTTGTATCATTCAGAAACCATCTCCATAAATACATCAATTACAGGTAATTGTGGGTAGAGGTGATGTGAACATGGGTCCCATAGCAGAGACAAACATCTATATGCCTAGAGTTATGTTATAAGGTATTTTAGACCAGGTTAAATTCTTTTCCTCTTTTCCTCTTTTCCTCTTTTCCTCTTCTCCTGCATTTATTATTATCTGGTCTTTGACATGACTTGACCTATAGTCCACTGTCTTTGCCTGGCTTTGTTTATCTCTGGCTCACAGCCTCTTTTGTTTTGTTTCAAGGTAACATTGAAACAGAAATGCTGAGAAAATCAGGGCTAAGAAATTCTTTGCTCCCTCCCAACACCCTTGTGTAATTATAAGAAACAATCACAGTACTGTCATGATATTTGCCTAGGCTATAACTAAGAAAATATTTTATAATATGGGCTACCTTGTCCTATTGCAATATTTTCCCTATAGCAACCTTAAACTACTGCATACGGTTAGATTCATTTTTATGAAACAGGAAGATTGAGATATGAAGTTCAAGGCTGAAGAACAAATCAGCTGAAGTAGCAAGAGTGAAACAGGAACAGTGAGAATAGACCACATATTTCCTAACACAGCCGCAACCATTCTTATGCACAGTTTCAGAACTGGTTTAATTCCTTTGGTGGTGTTGGTTTTAGCTGTTCCCTGTTATGGATGTGCATTTCTCTGACTCTTGTAATAATTTTATATGTTAGAAGGAAAGAAGTTTAGGCTCAGTGTTAAAAACTAAATGCTCTTTTCCATCTCAATATCAATTCCATATAGCCACAGCTATTAAAATATAGTATATTTTTAATGACTGTGATACTCTTATACACAATTAGATGTTAACAAGCATATAAAGAATGATGTTTGCAATCTGTCTTGGATCTTCAGCAATAAACCACTAGTCTCCATTCACATCTCTTGCACATTGCAAAGTAAG
Source organism: Pachyramphus minor (assembly GCA_013397135.1). Taxonomy (NCBI): domain Eukaryota; kingdom Metazoa; phylum Chordata; class Aves; order Passeriformes; family Tyrannidae; genus Pachyramphus; species Pachyramphus minor. The sequence goes on from VYXB01006843.1 coordinate 202,210, forward strand.
GTTTTCAAGTGCTTTTTCTCATTGAGAAATGTGACCAGAATGCTCCACTCAACAGTATTCAAATGATTGTGGAATAAAGAGTCTTTTATTTCAGAATATCATTTCTAATGGAAATTATTCCAGAATAGGTTTTCACACAGTATCTGTTTGAATCACTTTTCTCGTACAAACTCTAGACTGAATTAGTTAAATCAGTATTCAGATTTTATGAATGCCAAATCCCAGGCTTCTATTCTGAAAATATAATGTATTGTGGAAAAAAAAAATGTACCAGGTTATATTGCCCAGGAGATTTTAGTCTTTGTGTATTTCTAGTTCACCTTTCATTTATTTTAACAGATTGCCTAAATAGGACATGACTTAGCCAATTCTGAAAATATTTTTTATTTTAGGAGTAAATACAAAATCTTTTAACAGAAGTATATAACTACTTTTTTTTTTTTTTTTTTTTTTTTTTTTTTTTTTTTTTTTTTTTTTGCTAATCAGTTCTGCATTTGCTTGGCTGATTCAGGAATCCTGTGGGATAACCTTCTTTACAAAACTTGATCTGTGACTTGTTTTTCTTAGTAATTACGATAGCTCCAGAGGTGTGCTTTGGAGAATAAACAACTCAGCTTTTCCAGACCTCCAAATCTGACTTATTCTGTGCTTTGAGTAAGTGGTCATGTAGGCATTTATTTTATTAGACCTTGTTTATCTATTATTAACTGTTAGCTATAGATGAGCACAGGACTGTGGTTTTGGTCTGTTGCTTTGTTGTTGTTTTTTAATATAAACAGCCTTTTGAACATCGTGCTTTGCCTTCCCTGGGCTAGGGGTACAGAAGAAAATTAAACAAAACAAAAAATCAAAACAAAGAAACCACACCAATGAACACAAAATAATGAAACACATGATGTTTTCTGTATGGAACTAACTGCAGACAAGTTCATTAATTAAATCATCCAGCATGAAATTTAGTGGATAGTAAAATTCAGGCTACTGGTAGTTTCTCACATTATTTGTCTTTTTTTATTTAAAATACTTAAGCATTTTCAGACTCCCTTTCTTTCAGACTAGTGATATTTTGAATAACACATTCCAAATGACATGAAGTTAACTTTGGAAAACAAGCCTGGATGAGCCTGGAAAACAAACCTATGAGGCAGACATCCCTCCTAAATCTGACTCCAAAGAAAAAAACAGACTTCTGCAAGGCCTTCATCTACCAGAGCACAAACAGGCTTTTAGCAGGGACCAGAATGTCAAGTACATTACTTGAGTAAAGTTTTATGTCAGGTTAAGTATTACTGTCCCTCAGGTACCTCCACAGTTCTTGCCACTGAGAGTTAAATACCAATGGCAATGACAACCTATCCTGAAGGTTTGCTCAGGAGCAGTTGGGTATGTGAGATTTCCATACCACTTGCCAACCAAAACATGAAGGCAAAAGTGTCCACTTGTATGTTTAAGATAGTGGAGAAGGGGAGAATATAAACCAGCCTGGAAAAAAAGCAAACAGAAAATAACATTAATCTGACTGAACTGGGCATTGATGCAGGCAAGTTGTGCTTACCAAATGGATGAATGGCTGAAGATAGTGGGAAGTTTGGATTCAGTGGGTAGATAATTTTTATTGAAAGCTGTAGGTTTTTATCCCCTATCCCTAAGAATTTTCCCCAAAACCAATACGAGCTATTGAGGTTTGGAGGCATTTGACACATGCAAGAGTACTGTTTTTTGAGGAAAACATGTTATATACAGACCTGTGAGAAGTAAGAATTCCCAAGACTTTAAAGAAAGGAAAAAAAAAAGTCTGGCTTTCCATACCAGTTTTGCAGACACAAAAGGGTTAGACACTTCAGAAGAGTTTCAGATAAGGATATAATTCTTCAGATGAATACCAAATCTTGTATTCTCCTCTATAAGGGAGTTTCAACAGCTGTCTTTTTCCTAATTTTCTTTGGAAGCTAATATTTGCTATAGCACGGAAGAAGCCAAAAACTCTGGAAGAGTTATTGCTGGCTCTCAGAAATCCATGGAGATAGACACCAGCTGCTGGGCCTCACCAGCTCTGGCTGGTGCCTGAGGAACACATTCTTCCTTTGAATCTCTCTATCCCTCCAAGAGATTCCCTCGGTATTTCTGCAACCCTTTTGAGTCCCTGTGTGGCCTCTCAGGGAAGGCAGCACACATATCCACACACACACACACACACACACACATACACGCACACAGGAAGACTATTCCAGGGATAGGTCAGCATCACCTTGGCCAGACTCATAGTCTGTGCAGGGAGAGGCTTAAACATACCCTCCAGCACATACAGAATCTTGCAGGCCTGAGCATGCTGATCAGTTTAGCATGCCAATAGGGATTCTTGGCAACCTCTTTGCAGCCTGTCTGCAGGAAGGGAGCTCACCATACTAAAAGACGCTCTTAATTTCTTTGCCAATGTTGCCACTTTTTTCTCAGCTACCAGACCAAACCCTCAGTGCCAACTGCGACTGAAGTTCAAATGCCTATGGAGATATGTCTTCAGTGTCCGACTGGGTAAAAGTTCAGTGGGACTCGTAGGAACTTCCCCACTTATGCAATAGATCCCTTCAGGCTGGAGCTTTGAACATTGTCTGCCCTTCTTTCAAAGGGTCACTGCAAGGTGACACTGCTGTAAAGTACCTCTAGCTACCTCCAACCTGCAGAGAAGACAGTTGTTCTTTGTATGTTCCTCAGATACTCCCTGCAGCTGATAATATACAGGTAATTCAGTTATGCATCTTTGGTAACAGAGTGCAGAAGTAAGGGTTAACAAACCCATGCTAAAATGTTTGCAGTTTTTCAGCAGTTCTACAGTTGAATTATTAAGTGCAGAGATTTACAAAACAGCAGTTAGTTTGTCAGTTCTATTTGTGCCCTTACTCTTTCTGAGTCTTTAGACCCTTTCTTTTACTCTCTGTGTATTTTTCTTCTTAATGGTTTCTTCATGTTGTTGTTATTGTTACATTGGCTCAAAGGTAATTTTTCCTGGCAACACAACCTTTTATTTGGGGGCTTATACTATTGTTGTCTTTTGAAAGGATTTTCCATTCTACCTGGTAATTTTAATCTCTTTCAATTTTTTTTCCCCTTTGTCAAGCAAAGACCATTCTGTTGTAGCTAACTTTCCTGACTATTGTACTGAAAAAGCAATAATATATATATTTATATATATATATATGTATATATATATATATAAATATAATATAAACACACACATATATCTTATATATATATATATATATATACGATACACACACGTATATGTATGCAAAATACCTACATGTATTCTTTGGTTCTATGATTCTATGTTTCTATGTGAAATATATACATATGAAAATGACAACTAGGCTAGGGAGATATTGAGAGAAAGGTGACCTGCAGCTGATTTTGTGCAAACCGTAAAAATTACTGCCTCCAGTCCATTATTCTACACGTGTCAACAGCATGGTTGTAAATGCTCAGTTCCTTGTTTGAGCCAGGGACTAGCAAAGAACAGCTGTGTACATCTCCTAAACCAGAACTGCTCATTTTCCCTGAAAAGGTCATTTTCCCTTGTTGAAACAGTTCAAGGGAACGGTTAGATGTGGCAGTAACCTCCAGCTGGGAGTACGTGATATGGGAAGCGCTGAAGGAGGAGTGGGGTGAGTGGAGTGAGCTGACAGCTGTGAGTGGAATAAGTCGACTCATGTAGCTAATACAGATGCAGCCAGATGTGGAAGGATGCCCACCACCAAAATATCCAATCTGCAGTACTGGGCAGAGAAGAGACATGGGATGACTAGAGGCTACTGCAGAAGTGCAAGACAAAGCTGACTCTTCATCCCCGTTTCATGAGAAGTAGGTCAGAGCTAATGCTTTCAAGTCCCAGAAAAGATTACAATTTAAGTACTTTAATAAGAACTTAGGTTTTCCCTGGAGTCTGAGCCACCCAGCTCCCATTGAAAACCCTAGCCAAGGTTAAATGGATTTTTTTTTGCCAGACTGAGCGCTCAGACATTACAATGGCAATTGGAATAAATCCTAATAACATTGTGGGGAGGGGGTGGAGAGAGTAATGTGATTTTTTAGAAATCACAATTAAGTACCTCTTTGAAAAAACAAATCATATCTACACTACTCACCCAAAACAAAGTAATTGCAATAAATGATTCATGCTCTTCCACCTCATACTCAATCATGGGTGGCTTTTCTGCACTCAAATGGCAGAAAAGCATTTATGAGGACAGCTTTCAAATTACAGTAGACTTTTTGCATCTCACTTCCTGAGTCACTTCAGAAACACTTGAATGCTATTGTAAGCAGAGTTACAAGAATAACGTTCCTCATTTACACACTGACTTAGCTTAAAGAATAGAATACATGACTCCTCATGTATTAGAGTATTCATAATAATCTAAGAATCAGGGCCCAAGAGTAAGGAAAGGCATAACTTGGGTCTCTCCACTTTCAGTGTCTCTGTAACTGTTATTTTCTTTCACACACGGATTTTAAAAAAATTAAGTAAAACACATTCACAACTGTTGATTGAAAGCATTTCTGGTGACATAAATGAGTCTATATGATGCACAGAATGAAATTATTAGGAGTGTATTTGTTTTTATGGTATATTTGAAGGCAGAAGCCATGATTTCACACCTGAATAGCTTTTCAAAGCTCCCCCCATGCACTGGAGAAGAGCACATCAGGCTCAGGTTGCCTGGGATTTATTCCTGTCTAGACTGCTGACTTTTCATTTTGTACCATTGCATCTCGGCATACATTGGTTTCCCACATGGTAAAAAAGAGTGAAGATATGTGTCTCTCAGGATTCACTGCTGAAAAGTATCATTTAAGAATGAGGCCTTATTACTGAGTTCCATTCATGTGATGGTAATTGCAGGACTGAGATTACAGATTCTTTATTGGGTATTTAAATAACCATAAAAGCCTGAACTGGTCCTGACTGTTTCTGCCCTTATCTGCAAATAGATTCTGACTGTATTTGCAAGGATTAGTATTGCTTGTGTGGGATTGGACCCATTTTCAGCAAGGTCCTACACTACCCATGAAATAACTGATTATTAGACGTCTGCATGCTGACTTGCTGTCTTGTGTGGTATTATTAGAGGCTGGTGCTTAAGGAAGGGGTGCAGTGTACAAAACATTTCACCAGCATTTCTGATATTGCCCTATATGTCCACCGTAGAGCCAATACTAATAATTTTACCACAGGTCATAACTTTTTATGTATTTCTTATTGCATTGGGGTTTGCGGCTCTGTGATTACAGTAAAATTTTTGCTGTCAGCCTTAAAACCAGTGAGGTCATTTGCATATAAAAGCTTACTAATATGATTTTGAAAGATCAGAAGCTGGGAACAATGAACATATCCCACTGCTTAGATTGTTCCATCCGGACTTGGAAAATCTGGGAACTATTCCAGGGTATCCCAGTAGCTTTCTGTGTGATTCTCAGCCCATCACTCAAGTTTCAGAGATATATAAGCACCTAACAGCCAATGGAATCCACCAAAGAATCAGACGCCTAATCCAGTTTAAAAATCTGGGCTTTGTTTCTGGGGTGCAATTCCTTTTCTGCAAAGTGAGGATTGCAGACCATTCATGTTTCACACAGTTTGGGAAAGGTTTAGGTATGAAGCCTAGCAGTACAGGAATCCTCTGGTAATAGAAATTATATGCAATTTATGGATATTAGATGGAAATTATATCCAAAAGTTATTAACTTAATTGGCAAAAATATGTTCACAAGTATATGCCTGTAAATGTAAAGGTTACTGTCAGTATATGCTAGTAAATGTGAAGATCACTATCTCCAGGGTGAGGAGCAGTTATATGAGGAGGCAGAGATTCCATGTTTCCCCAAGGATGGCATTTTTCTGCAAGTGTTTCTGCGTGTGAGGAAGTGGGAAATGCCCCAGATTCTGTGTTGTTGGAGGACAAGTTAGGGTCAATTGGATCCAAACCTTGACCAAACACTATTCACAGGCATTCTTTCCTCCAACATTTTCATGTGTTTTTCTTTACCAGTTGTATAATAAATCTGAACCCTCTTTCTGCTGTTCTCATTTTACGGGCAGTGAAAGATATGGCTGCCCTCTATTTTCAATTCCACAAAACTGTAACCATAACCAAGGACAAGTATGTCTTCCGCTATAGTATGATGTATTGTGTATCATATCATTATCTTTTGGGTTTTTCTAGCTAGCAAAATAATAATAATACTTAGCACTGACATAGCAATTACTTCTCCGAGTCCTTTGTAACCATTGGCTAGTTCAGCGGTTCCCAAACTATAGCCCATGCCCTGGGAGTGGTCTGCAGAGAGCTGTTGCCTCATACTGTTGAATACCCATGTTTACCACTGGTGCACTTCTGATGACAGCTACACGTCTGCTCAATTCAGTGATGCAGAATAGCAGACAGGAATCCTGGTGCATGAAACCAGCTGGGGTCACCTGCCAAATTGCATGATATTGATAGTTTCACACCTGGACCTGTAACACTTCTTTCTTACACCACAGTAAAGGCATATTGGTTCTCACAAGAACAAGTATTCCAATGGCTTCAGGGATGTTGTGTGACCAGGAAAGTGAAGAGAAATGGCCCCTAAGATGGCATGCAGGAGGCCTTTTACTGCTGATGCTGGCTTCAGAAGAAATTGCAATATTAAGAAATGCATTAAATCTAGAAAAGCATTTCATGCAAATGAAAATTTTTTGCATTAAATGATTATTAGTAATCCATTTTTAAAGGGCTCATACCTGTAAAAATATCTATTTTAGATTTCCGTATATCCATCTGGAACAAATATTCCGAAATGGGCCTTCCTAACAGCAGAGTCAATTCTAACAACCAGAACACAGTTGCTCATAGTCACCTTGACCTAAACAAGACATCTCAATGCTGTATATAGTGGAATAGCTTCAACAGGCTGAGATAAAGGTGCTCTACTGGCACGTGAAAAACCTGGGTTAAAAAATATCACTCCTTGATTTATGGAACACAGAAAGATCAACCGGAGTCTCCTTAACTGTGGCTATACAAGGAAGGCATAGACAAGGATGGGCGCAAGCTGTGAACCTTGATCATCTGTCCTGAGAAATTGTTAGAACAGCTCCTGAGATATAACTGGGAGCAAGCACAGATCAGCAACCACTAGAAACAATCAAGTTGGATGTGGCCAGGCTGTTTTGGGAAGTAGGAGTGGGAGTAGGAGTCTAACATAATTGCTCTCAGGGCCAAAGAATGGGACCTATCTGGTTTTAAATTTTTAATACATACATAGCTACAAAGCTTTTGTGAGTCCAGGAAAGAGTAAGATCTTCAAATCTCTGTCATCTAGATGTGTCAAAACATCTTCAACCAGGCTGTGTCAAACCAGGCAGGGCTCTGGACAAAAAGGCTGAGTTACACCCTGAAGTACTATAATGACAATGCTAATCAAGAAATTAAGACCAGAGGAAGAAAAAAAATGTATAAAAATTAGGACTTCAGTTGTGGATTTCAACATATCTTAGGAAAATATGTTCTCAGGAAAACTTTTATGCATATGCCCTTGAAATTCATTCTTTTCCAGAAAGTTCTTGATGTTTTCCAACAGCTGAGTGCTGCATGGTAGAGCCATGACCCAGGGATTAAAAGAAACAATTGAGTCAAATAAGTATTATTGCAGAAAAAGAAGTTACAAACCTCTTCCAGTCTTGAGGATGCAAAATTTCTGCAGAGTTCATATTTTAGTAGCAATTCATTTAGGACCCCATGAAACTTCATCATCTTTTTGCAGTCCTGAATATTCTCTGAAGGCATCTGCTCTCAAATTAAAGCTCTGAGATGTGGTCTCTCAGAGCTTTGCCATATAACAGCCACATTTCCCTTGACACATATGAACATACACCTTTGCATTGTTCTTATGCAAAACTGCATTGCTTTACCTTGCAATATGAAACAAAAGCTACAAAATTAAGCAGGAAGTCCCAGGAGAAAAGGCTGTTTAGTAAGGTTATTAATTCTTCCTGTTTCCACTCTGTCCAAAAATACCACAATTTCAGTTTTGGTCACAGCATGTCAGCACTTCTTTCCCAACCAAAATCCTGAAGGACTCAAATGCAAGTAAACAAAAATAATCATGGTTGATCTCAAACTTGCATCCTCCTTTTCCCTCTACCCTTGCCTTAGGTCTTCATACTGACCCTAGCCCTCTCCCATCCCCTTTTTATTTCACAAAAGAATATTTTATTATTTACAAATTAAATTGATCCAATAGTTCTAAATTTTTATACTTCTGAGGACAGAAGATATTGAAACTGTAATTATTCATAGAAAATAAATAAAACCTGTCTTGCAAAAAATAAAACATTCTGGAAAACAAAAATGTAACAGAAATATTTTGACAGCTAATATTTAAGTTCATTCCAGAAAATATTCATATATATGGTTAGCTCAAATCAGAAATACCTTTCAAAATATTCCTACAGTAAAAAGTCACTCATTACAGGCATTTTCAGAAAACTTTTTTAACGAGTGTGAGATTGTAGTGGCTAAGAGACATAATGGGCATGAAGAAGAACGTAAACACAAGGGGCTTTGGATTGTTCTTTTTCTCCTCAGTTGTTGGACTTTAGTTTGTAGCAATTAAAAACCTTGCAGCTTTAAACTATCTAATTGAAGTCTTTCACCCTTGCAGTTTGGTACTTTTAAATGGTGATATTAGGGGCCCAGTAGCTTCCAGGAATGCACTTCACAATACAATGTTGACAAACTCATTCTAGCTTTCTATCACTCTCTGTAGGCATGAAATGGCTTTTTGTAAAATCTGTTCATTGTTTGCTCTGGTTTAGAAAAAAACTTCAGGAAATAAAAAGGGCAGCACAGCTACAGGCAAATGTTTTAATTCCTCATGAAGAAGAACTTTGTCTTATTTTATTATTGTTTATGAGATAGGATAGTAGAGAACTGCTCCTGTAAAAAACAGA